>JADKLZ010000166.1:24275169-24290813 GCA_021533235.1 Biomphalaria straminea
GGGATGAAGTGACCGGGGGATGAAGTGACCAGGGGATGAAGTGACCAGGGGATGAAATGACCGGGGATGAAGTGACCAGGGATGAAGTGACCGGGGATGAAGTGACCGGGAACCAGCTTTTCTTATTCCCATAGATTTGTATGGGAAATATTTTGATTTTTGGCAGTTTACAGAATGTCTAATGCTTTCAATAGAATTCTGTCTTTGACCATGCACTAAGTCAAGCATCCAGATTTTCAGTACTATTGGAGGCTTTGATGGCTAGAGAAAAAATAAAATATTATCAGAACACTTATAATGACAATGACTCCCTAGATAAGTTCTTTTTTAGATTCAATTTAAGGAAAAACTGTGTGTGTCCTAAGTCAGTCAATCTCTATTCAAGTAAGTTTAGTTACTCTGGCTGGTCTCTAAGGTGTTCAAGCTACCTACCAATCAATGATCATTTAGTCTGTTTTGCAATTAATAAAAGAAAATGTACTGGTACATATGGGGCAGATATTGTAAAGATCATCTGTTTCTGTAGCCTATGTTAACAAGTGTGTCATGTGATCAGCACAATGACTTATTTTGCTATTATTTACTATGATTTTATACTGTTTCATTTTTTTTTACTTTAGTAATCCTGTATACCTTTACCTATCTCTCAGTCTGTTGGACCATTGGGGCACCAAGCAAGATTTGTCAACCGTCTTTCTCCATTCCTCCCTGTCAATGGCAGGCCCGTCCATTCTTTTATGTTGTCCTCCCATCGTTTTCTCTTTCTGCCTCTTCTTCTTTTTCCTGGCACTGTTCCCTGAAGGAAGGTCTTTGCAAGCCCTGTAGATATAGTAATCCTGTATACTTAGCTTAAAAGCCATCCAATCCTATATCATCTGTGTGCATTTCAGTATGTAACTTTTACAAACCTGTTTTTTGTTGCTCATTTGAGAGACCTACATTATTAACAATGAAGGTTCTGAAACCAAAACATTTCTCTCACAGCCATTGTCTTCCTATTTGTGTGTTTTAGATCAACAGCTGAAGGGTAACTTGTTTACACTGTTTCTTCACTGTCCACTCATGGCCATGTGCTGCGTCTGCAACATTGGAAACATTCCTGTCACACTGTGGGACAAGTGCCAGACTCAGGTGGACAAGTTTGTAGCTGATGCCTCCAAGTTGTTCAGCAGAGCCAGAAAGCTAGGTGAGTGATGCAGAGCTTTAACTCTTTCTCTCCTAATCGACGATACCATCGTTGATATGACCATGTTAAATTATTTTATGTTGTTTTTTTTAAACATAATTTGAGCAATATAAAAAAGAGCATGCATTCCCGCTTAATTCTTTACCACATAAAATATTTTCTAATAACAAAATTATTGAAATTCAATCATAATAGAGACATGAGCTACAAACGAGCAAATGAATAATTCCATCTGATCATGGACAATAATTAGAGAGAAAGAGTTAATCAACCAAAACAGCAACTTAGCACTAATACAAAACATACTGGTTCAGCACTGTTTACCACCTGTAGGTGGCTTTTTAAAAATTAAATAGTGTTGAATTTGAACATTCAAAATGTAAAGGTTTGCTAAGTAGAAAAGGCACAAGATTGTCAGGTTTATTGCATCTTTTATGTTTATATTTGTTTAATGGGTTGTAATTTTATGGTGACCGTTCATTTCATCCTTAGTCATTCCATCCCCTGGTCATTTGATCTTCGAATCCAACAAATAATAATTCTAAAAAGTATGAAATTAACAATATTTGATATATTTATTTTTATTTGCATGAAAAATAGTCTATAGTTTAAGACACAAGACACCTTGCATGTTTTATGGGTTAGTGTTTTATATGTTCAGTTTATTTGATTTTTTTATGTTTAATTGATTTAGGTTTTTTAGTTTAATGCATCTTTTATGTTTGATGGGTTATGAAAATAAAGTGTTGTTTTTTTTTTAGGTTCTGTGGATTTTCCTAAAATAATAATGTGTTTTTCTTTTTTGTCCAGACCATGCCTATGTTCAGTTTCTTGGAGATGATTTCTTGCGTCTGCTATTACTTAGATTTGTTTTCTGCTATATTGTCCTCATTTTACACAGAGGCTTTAAAGTAAGTATACTTGACTTTCATTCATTGTAGTCCATATTTATTGTTTTATCCTCATTATTATTTTGTATGCCGAGTGCCTTCTGGTCAAATCATTTTTTTTGTGAGAACATGTGTGCGTGTGTGATATTTGGGATTTGTGGATGAGTGGTAAAAACTCTTGGCTACCTATCGAGGGGGCTTGAGTCCGAACCTGACTCAAGCAGAGTTATGCTTGCTTAGCACCTAAGGGTGGCACAAAAACCTTCTTCCAGATACCCCCGCCCCCCCCCCCCCCAGTCCACAGGGCTTGGTGGCTGAGTGATAAAGCGCTTGGATTCTGAACCGAGCCATCTCGGGTTTGAATCTAGGGGAAAACTGGGATTATGAATTTCAGGGATTTTAGTACATTCAACTCTGATGGGTACCTGGCTATAGGTGGGGAAGATGGCAAGGTTTGAAAAGGAGTGTGGGATGTTCCCTGGTCCACAAAAAAGATTGAACCACTTCGCTCTGAGCTATAAGCATGAAAGTTGTGCTTTACAAAAGTAATTAAAAAAGTTTCCATTCTTCATTTAGGTCATCAAACACATATTGAGTTTCAAAATTCCCAGTCTACATCAGGATTCAAACCCCATCCCCCCAGGTAGTCAATTGCTTTATGATACCACTCAGTCCTGACTGACCCACACACAGTTGCAGACCTATTAAGACTTCAGTATCTGCATCCATGTTTCTCACCCCCTCACTTTCTCCAATCTAAAAACCTATTAAATTGCCAGCATAGCTTGAAATGAAACTGTATTTCAGGGTCCAAGCTACTATCCCGCTTCACATCCTGCATTG
The DNA here is from genome assembly GCA_021533235.1 of Biomphalaria straminea. NCBI lineage: Eukaryota > Metazoa > Mollusca > Gastropoda > Planorbidae > Biomphalaria > Biomphalaria straminea. The sequence goes on from JADKLZ010000166.1 coordinate 24,278,089, forward strand.
CCGACAGATGAAATCTTGGAGCACCCGACCCTGTACAAACTTGTCCTGGACCTTGCCACCATGCTAGAGGTGCGAAGCTTGTTTGCAGAGCCTGGGGATGTTGATATATCAGCATGAGTGCACAGGAAAAAAAAACTGTTCATTGTAATTTTGTGTACTTTTTTTTATATTCCGAACATGAATAGAAATAGAAAAAAAAAAAGAAAAACGAGTCAAGAGAAAAAAACGCACTGAGTATACTCCAGTGCAGGAACTAACCAAACATTGAATTTATCCTTAAAGATATATTGTATCTCCTCTTCGTTGTGATCACATTATTGTATTGAGCGGAATGTGTGTAGAGAATGCCATTGTCTTTTCCAGTTTCATTCAGCCATTTCAATTGTTTGTTGTCCAACCAGATTGAGATTTCCTTCCACTAGACATCGTAAAGATTAATATTTTATTCTGTTTATTATTTAGACCAGTGGTTCCCAAACTTTTTTTTTTTCCTCACGGAACACTTTGCACAGTCTGAGTATTTAGCGGCTCACTTTGCTAAATTTTTTTTAGAGAGATTAATTTGTGTGGTGTCCTACTAGTTAGTTATTCAAGTAGTTTGTGGAACACCTATTCAGACCTTGTGTTCTGTGGAACAGAGTTTGGGAAACGCTGATTTAGAGATAGATCGGAATGAGGGTACGAGGGGTGGGTTTGATCATGTTTGTTAAAAAGACAAAAACCTGGTCTGCGATTCATTATACTGTTGTAGGACTTGTTTTCTTAATAGTATTCATAACATTTGTTGGTACTTTGCATATCCAGTGGGTCAAGAAGTGGTCACATATCTTGTACTTTTTTGCAAGCTAATTGTACCATATTCTATTGAATCTAAGCCATGGCTGAACTTTATATTTTGGGGGGAAAACAAACTTCAGATGCCAGTCTCAGCAGCAGATATTCCATCCCTTGTTAGTACACAAAAATAATGATGGTAAATAAATAAATCAAATAATTGTAATAATAATAATCTTTATTATCAGTGAGGAGATTTGTTTTAGAATTGTGCATTTCAAAATACAATACATGATAGAGATAGAGCAAACATTTGTACAACAGCACATAAGATATACGTTCATAGCCCAGTTTCTCTTTAACATTACTTGCAGAATACTTTTGTCATCATCATCATGGTACCCATTCACCCAAACATTATACATAGCGTATACAAAACTAACTGAGCTACAAAATTCAAGTGGAAAGAGTATGCAGCAGAGAAGCAGCACTGACTTCAAACCATCTTCCTCTAGTCATAAAGATGATGCATAGATCTACCTACTTTGTTTATTAAGCTTCTTTTCTATCTAAAAAGTGTCTAAGCGATATTTTGAAATCTTATTTGTAAATATATTCTTTTTAAACAAGTGCTTGTGGCATGTCAGGTAATTTACAGGTTTTAAATTTGCCAGCACTAGATGTGACCAAAATATAAACTACCTGCCAACTTCAAGCTCTACAAAAATACAAAAAAAAAATGATGCGGCTTAGATTTGATAGAATATGGTAATTTGTTACGACATTCCTCTGTCATATTTTGTTGAACACAAAAAAGCCAGTTTAACAAATATAAATAAAACTTTGTTAACAGCTCTGCTGTTGAATAGATTGAACATTCCTCATTTTGACTTAGACTTATATATTAAGGTTATAGTATTTTGTTCTCCTTCTTAAAAGCATCAAATTGGGATTCATTAATAGAAGAAAAAGTTTTTTTGTCTTTTTCTTTACATTTTTTTTACCAACAAACCAGTCGACTTACTTTTTTAGTTTACGGAGTGTGATATCACTTTTGTTTTTATGTTGAGCTAAACTTTGTTTCTATGACCAAAAAAAAATAAAAATTTTATTAACAAAATTTTAAATAAACGGATTTTAAAACTTTAAATGTAATTTGTATAGCTTTAACCCTTGGCCTACATTAAATGAATAGTGGAAAGATTAAGGTCTAAATTGTGCCAATCTTGTATCAACTATAATTATCAGTTTTTAATCTTTAAATGAAAAATAATGAAAACTTTTTTTTATCAATACAGCCCAATTTTTATTTTAGACTTTGATATGGTGAGATTCATATCTGTGAGTCATAATGTAAACTGTGTTCACGAAGGATTTAAGTTGACTATGACTAGCTCTGTACTTAAAGAAGAATTAATTAGATTTAAACTTTTTAAATACACAGTATACATGTACATTTTCATCATATATATATCACTTAATATTGTAATTAAGTATATTTTGTGTAGAACTACTACACTCCTAATATTTCAAAAACCAGAACAAGCCAATACCATACCTGGATAACTTCCTTAGTCTAATGCTTAGTTTTATTCTTGGTGTTACTTTAACTACTTACTTGGCTTACTATGAGTAAAAAAAAAAGCATAGATTTAGAGCTGGTAATTGATTCTGAATTAAGAACTACTATCTTTGAAAGTATTGTCTAGAATTTAGCATTCCAAACTTGGACAGAATAGCCAGTCCACAAACCTGTTGAATTGGTCATAGATTATTAATTAAACTAACTTTTAAGTCCTAGATGAAGCAGAAAAGTAAATTAAATATTTTTTATAAAGTACTTCTCTAATAAAGAGAGTTGCTTGGAATGGTTAGCATGTACTATACAACATGAAACAATAGATGACTTTGTTTCAATTGATTTTTTCTGATTAATGTGTAAAAGAAATTACAGATTTATAACTTTTTTTTAAAATATGAAATTTAGAAACAGGCAGAATTACGGTTTTAATGTTTAGAAACTTCTTACTTCTTAATAACTAGGACCTAGAACAACCTTATGTCGGCCACATTGACATTTGACAATGTCATTACATTTTGTTTTTGACTTAGTTGATATGGATTTGTGGTGTTAGTGTGCTAGAAATATTTAAAATTTCAGATAGTTGAATGAATGTATTTCTTTTTAAATTGTGCTGTGACCCAAAGACAGATTTATTAAATTCTGTTCACAAATCAGACAAGCTTTTTTTTTTTTTTTTTTTTTTTTTTTTTTTCAAAGATTTGTAAAAGTCGACATTTTGTTTTTATGGTAAGCTTGGTGTATTTTAAAAGCTCAATTATAAATACATATAAATACATTTCACATTTGATTTGTTTACTTGTTGTTAAGACATTGCTTGGAAACATGAAATGTTTATTTTGTTTTAAGCCAGTATTGATGAATCCAATTTTTTTTAAATTTGATTTTTACTGTTTTGTTACTTTTAAAAAAAAAAATGTAGTTGTACACATTTTGTTTTAGAAATGGGTAATTTTTATTTATTTATCTCATCGATAGTCTTAAAGCAATAAAGTTTGGTTTGATACATTGATAATGTTCATGGTAGGATACACCTTTATATTTTACACCATAGCAGGTACATAAGATGATCTGTATATGGATTCCTCAATTTTAAAGACTGTCTCAGTGGGGTGGTTGAGTAGTTGATTAAATGTTTGGCTTCCTTATCGAGAGGTCTCTGATTTAAATCCTGGTGAGCCTTTGAACTTCACTATATTTAGTATTCCCCCCAAATACTCCCAACCATGGTGCCTAAAATACATTAGGGAAATAGAGGCGGTCGTTGTGCTGGCCTCATACACCCTAATAATAATTAATAAAAGTTAAAAAATGGTATGTCAGAATCTCCTAAAATATTTCAAGACGGTTTGAGCCATTACTGTTTTTATTCTTATGAAGCTTAAATACTTTAAATATAGTATCCAAATATTATTTTATAGACTTTCTTGATATTGTTTGACAGGGCGAATGATCTTGCAATGGATATTGTGAACCCTATTGTTCTCTTATAATCTCTAGCATAATACTTTCTTTTTCAAATTCAAAGTGATATGATTATTTATATTCATTTATTTTATTTTTATTTAAATTCTTTCATTTATAGTTTTAAAAAAATATTGTTTTATAATTTGTAATATCTGAATAAGTATTCACATTTGATATATGAACAATTATAATTTTTTTTTACAAAACTACTTTTTGTTTTGAATCAACTTTTCTAAAAATACATATTTATTATTTCCAGTTTTTTAAATTTGTTGCTTCTTCATCATTATTAAAATATTTTTTTAAAGTTTTAAGGACAGTTCGTTTGTAATTGTACACCATTCTGCCATCTCAAATTTCTGCAGTTAATACATGTTTGCCTGTTGGAAGTATTTCTTATATTTGAATCTTTTTATTTATTATTTGCCTTCCAATATCACAGCCAAATAATTTGGTTGAGATTCATTTAAAAACCATATTAAACTTATGCTAATTTTAATGTTGTGCAAAATTTTATATTTATTCTTATTATATACAAAACTGATGAATCAAAATTTTTTTTTTTCCCTTAACTCTGAAATCGTTTTTTGGTTTACCCAACAAAATTCTAAATATTTTCTGTAAATTTTGCTTACACTGAACATTAAAAATAAACAAATGCATTGAACGAATTAAAAGTTGACTAAGATGAGTGTAAGATCTGAATATATATTCTAGAAGAAAAGTTGTATGTAAACTAATTACACTTTTTTTTTTATAATATATACATTTTTTATCTTCAAAAATGAAAATATTCCTATTTTTTTATATTCTTTAAGCATGATAGCACAATTTTATATTGATTTGTTTTGCAAATTATTGGTGAAGTGCAATTCTTTTTTTTTTCTGTATTTAAATTTTAATTTTGCTTTCAAACAACTTTTTTTTTTTAGCTTGAAAAAAATAGGATTATTAATTTTTTTTTTCTTAAGCTTGTAGCTAACTATAATTTTTATGTAAAGCTACTGACATAGTGGAACAGATAATTTCTTATACCTGCAAGCACAAAGGTTTCTGAATCCAAAATCTACAAAATAGTTGAAATTTTGTATGCCCTTTATCTCAGTTTTGTGATGTTAATGTTTTTGAAATCCAAATCCATTCCTTATTATTTATTGCATGAGTGAGGAAAGTATGGATATTCATCCCCATTTTTACCACTTTCATCATCTTTAAATTATCTGTGTGTGAAGTTCTTAAAATGTTTTTTTCCTCTATAAATCTTAAAGTCATAAGTAAATTTTTCTACTTTGTACTTTTCTATTGATAGTATTTATTTTTCTTACTCTATTTATTTTTTAAAAAAAATTATTTATCAGTAACAGTGTGGAACTTATCATTTGCTTGTACTGGTACATAGTTATTTATTTTGTAACTAGTTGGCTATCTTGAATAATATGTTGAAAGGTGTTTAGAAAAAGAAAATATGAGCACTTGTGTAGGATAAAAATTTTGAATTTTCAGAATTTATTTATATATATATTTTTTTTATTGTTGTGAAAATCCTGATTTAAACTCTTGAAGCCTAGTCATTCCTTATGAAGTCGCCAAACGTTCTGTCCATAAATGGAGAGAAGGGGAAGAGGTTTCGGCCAAAATGTTTAAAAAATTTGTTTAGATCTTTTGTAAATATTGTGTCCTAATGTTGTTTCGATATAATTTTGTTTATTGTAAAGTTTTTTTGAACAATAGATTTTTTTTTTTTTTTTTTTTTTTTACAAATTATGTTGTTACATTTTTCTTTGTACTTTTGTATGCTTAACTATTTACATATATATAAAAAAAAAACAAGTTAATAAAAAAAGTGTCCATCCCGCTTAACCTTCTATGTGTTTCTGAAAGAATAGTTCATTTAGTGTGTGCTCACATAATTTATTGTTCATGTTGTTATTAACAGCTCGACTTGATAGCTTCTAGGTAATTTTGAAAAACCTGCTTTGAAACTCAGTTTCACCTAAACCTAAGGGTTGTATTGATTATTTAAATGTACATCTAGATCTTTATTCTTGTAGAATCTAGATGTAGCTGTGTCCAATTCCCTAAATCTTAAATTAAAAATTATAAAAATAAAACAGATTTTATGGAATCACAACCTTGATATATAGATCTTAGCAGAATTTAAGTTTCTGATTAACATATATGACCAGATTGAAGCATGAAATGTGAAGTATGTAATTATCTTCTCTTTTGAAGTAACATCTGTAATTATAAGACATCTATATGAAGGTGTTAAGCTAACCTCAGCACTGATCTAAAATCTTGTTATGATATAGATCTAAAATCTAGTTATAATATTGATCTAAGATCTAGTTATAATATTGATATAAAATGTAGCTATAATATAGATTTAAAATCTAGTTATAATATAGATCTAAAATCTAGTTATAATATAGATCTAAAATCTAGTTATAATATAGATTTAAAATCTAGTTATAATATAGATTAGATTTAAAATCTAGTTATAATATTGATCTAAAATCTAGTTATAATATACGTAGATCTAAAATCTAGTTATAATATAGATCTAGATATGTAATCAAGAAAGAAAATGTGGGTTAAGACAAGAACACTATAAAGAAATACCAAGAAACACATTTTAAAATACTTTATAAAAAACAAATCATTGTAAATATCTATAGTAATTATTGAAACTTTTGATTCTTATCACTTGTAATGAAGAGGTTAAAGAAAAATTGTCTATATAAATGTCTTTCTAAAGAGTTTTAAAAAAAAACGAAGATTATATTAAACAGCAATACTGTATAAATTCAGTAAAAGACATATTATAAGCCCTGTCCAGTATTTATTCAATGCTATGGAGAGCTGTGTTGAAAGAGTTTGGTTGCTTGTACAAGATGGCAAGGGTAACAACTGATGGAGCTTTCACTGAGAAAAACGAACCTTTTTAATTAAATAAAAGAAAATATTTCAACCATAAACTAGTAACCGGAAAGCTTACACGTAGCTACATTGAATTCACAGTAATGTTGATTACACATAGTGGTCATCTTTAGATATGGTCAAAGTATGCAGCTGCTAAGGTCCATGATTGTTAAAGAGCTCGCATAATGGTTTCGGTTTGATATTACAGATAAGGAGTAGCGAAACTTGTACTCTATGTTATTGTTCGAAGTACACTAGATCTCTAATAATTTGCATAATTTCAGGTTTTTTTTTCCTTTATTTTGTATATTCTTATATTATTCGGGGCCAACAAATTCACTTCGTCTATGGCCACCGGCGGCATAGCATACGCCGCTATTTTGCAGGGCAGGCCTTAGGCACTGCAACATATGCGACCACAGTGGGTCCCGCGGCGCACTTTCTTTGGACCTGTGCTAAATTTTAGGTGTATAAATTATTAAATTAAACCATTTTATAACATATATATAACATATTTCCCGCGGTCTCTTATTGATTTACCAGGAGCCCCTTAGAAATCTCATGAAATGTTATTAAATGCTTATGCCGCCGGTCGAAAAGTCCTGGAAATTTCCGGACATTATTAAAATCTTTTTAAAGTAAAAAAAAAATATGCTATGCTATTTTGTGAATGAAAATAGTGCGGATTTGGAAATATTATTTCCCATTCACACCATGCTGCGCCATGGGGTCTTCCCATTTACTTGTTATAAGTAAAGTGAATGTGTGAATTCATGAATGAAAAATTCTATGAATGGAGCTAAGGATGGCTAATTGACCTTAATTTACGCAAGTTGCACTCATGTAACAATGCTTTAGAAAAAACAATTTGAATGTTAATTTGATTACAATATGAAATGAATGGACTATAATTAGTATGTTCATGTGCTAAAGTGGCTAAAGCATAAAACTATATTTGCGAAGAGAAGTTCTATAATCTTAGAGTTGAATTTGAATTTTAGGTCTAGATCTAGATCTAGGAATAAAGAGATGAGTTACCTTTCGTAATCATGTCTAATGAACGAATGTGCGTAATTAAAGTACTTCTTCTAAAGTGAAACATGAGAATATAGGCTACTCTTCTATCTGTGTATTGTTGTTCTAGTTTCAATAGTCTTACGACACAATAATGTGGAAATACTTTTAATATTATGACAAAAATTGAGAAGAAGAGAATTATATAAACACCACTTTCATTCACAAAATAGTGCGGATTGGGATGCCGCATGCTGCGCCATGGGATCTTCCCTATTTACTTGTTGCTTGTTGTGGTTTTTGTTTGAACTTTTGAACTTGTCTTTTGAGAAATATATATATAGATTGTTTGTTTCAATTTAGAGAGGTAACCCGTAGAGGGGAAATATCAGCTTAATATACCACCACTTAATTCAAGTACAACTTCTTTCCCTTGTTTGAGATACCTAACAAAATAATTAATTACCAATAGTTAATTAACTAATTGGTTTAATTTGTTTAAAATTCATTATTGTATAGTCAAGTAAAATAATTGTGCAAAATTTCAGCTTGATCCGAGAATGGGTGTGGAAGAAATAACATGTACAAACTTTTTATTAGATAGACAGAGTAAGTTGATATAAGCTTTGTAAAAAGTTTGAATTTGATTAAGTTATAAACTTATTTTATAGACTGTAGATCAATGCAGTGGCGTCATTAGGGGGGGGGGGTGCGGGGTTGCGGTCCGCACCGGGTGTAACCCGATAGGGGGTGACACGACCTGAGTGGGAAAAATGCACTTTTCCAAAACAAAAAAATAAATAAAAATAAAAAGTACCACTTTTAAATGTGAAAGAAGCTAGATCATAAAGCATAAGAATGGTTGAATAAACTTGTTTCTTAATGGGGAAAAATCAACAGCAAGATTTTCTTGTTTGATAAACAGTTGGCATTTCCACAATGAGAAACTCGCGAGTAGACTGAAGAACATTTATCAGGCTTTCAAATTTGGAACATTTTGGCAGCCAGACTTTAGCTTCAAAATTTGACAGGGTAGTCATTGCTATGATAGGCGTGTAGATGGGAAAACAGAGGAACATCTTGCACTTAAAGATTGCTTACTATCGCATTGTTTCTAGCAAAGCAAAAGTTGGTATATGGTGGCGAATTGAAGAAGACTTTTTATTGAATTATGGAATTTTTTTTTTGCATCGCATTGCATCGTATAAGTTATTATTTCAGAACTGGGTCACACTTACATAAAATCTTTCTTTCGTGGTTCTAACAGCAACATGACGAGGACACCAACGAGTTATTCATATGACACTCTGCCATCAATTATAAAAATATCTCATCAATTGGTAGTAGCGGCAAAGAAATAAAACCTTTTACTAGAGAACCGAGAAAATGTAGGCCTATGTTAGAAGTATTTTCTGATTAAGCGTTTTGAACAAATAGTTTCTTTTCTGTTCTTCATTTATTTCTGCCTGCACTTCTTCATGAACCCTTGATATTGTAGCTGCATGCATGACCATGTCCCTTAGCTCATAAAACTTTTTGTTAGCATTATTTATTTTAGAATATCATTATATGTTACCATAACAATTTTCAAAGGTCTAGCTTTAGAATTAACAAAAATAAGATTTTCAGGGATAGCGCATCACACATAGATGGCATCACATTATAGCGAAATAGCGATATAGTGTTTGTGACAATTTGCCCCTGTGACTTTTCGCCCTGTGACAAGGTTATGCAATGGGACCTTTTTTACAACTCCGCGCAGTGCAATGAGGATGCTCTTGCACCCCCTTAGGCACCCCGACGGGAGTCTTTTTTTGCTACCATTTAGCCTAATCATTTCCTCCAACGATCGTTTCCATCCGGGCGCCACTATAAGGCAGGGTAGCATGCCCGGGAGGGGGGGGGGGTAAATAGTCTTTAGCTTCGCTTTTGGAATTTGGGGATTGTCGTTAACATTTTTTTTTTTGTTTTATAAAAAGGGGAGAGGGTAACTGCAAAACCCCCTGGTAGGGGGTTCAAACTTAGACTTCCCTTGGCTGCGTTGGTGCAAGTGATGATTTAGTATTAAAATCTCACCTAAAATAAACAAAATCAAAGCAAAAGTTAGTAACTCATTTCCGACTCCCCCCTCCCCATCCCATGGGGGGGGGTATTTGGGGGTGAACCCCCCCCCCCTTCTACGTCCATGGTAAATAGATCTAGAAATCAATAGTTTTAGATCTACGTACATTTTCAAATAAATTGAGTGAAGCACAAAGAGGTAATTTTTGCATATATTTTTTTTTAATTTTTAAGTGTGTGTTCAGATCTATATAGTTCAGTGTAAGGATAACCACGTTGGTTTTTATTTTATTTTTTTTGTGAATAGCGTCCCTTGTTATGTGTCCAATCACATTACGAGTGAGTGTGTACCGCTGTTTTCTTTTAATGTTTTGTGAGCTTTTTTAATGTGTTGTTCTTCGACTTTTCACCAGTTCATGAGTGTATTTTAAATCTAGATCTATTTTAAGCAAAAAAAAGTTTTTGTGTTTTACATATTTTTTGGATATGGAAAGTAAGAGCATTAACAATTATTTAAATGGCGCAACTCATTTTTTACACACAATGACAATTCATCATCATGATCTTGGACATACTCATAGTCATGGTAAAATGAGTTCCGATCTGAAATCCTTGAATGTAGCAGATGTAGGACAGTCGACTCGAAATTCAGAGGTATCGGCCGTTAACAATCAAGGCAATGAATCACAGAATGAGAATCACTTCAATCAACATTTCAAATTAGGAAATCCATTACAGTCTTTACCATTACCAGTATTACTACCTCCACCAATGTTGCATTTTCCACATTACAGCAATGCTCAGCAAAGCACACTCCATCGAATTTTTTACATTGTAAGGCAACTTGGCAGTGGATCTTATGGGTAAATTTTTTTAAGTTCTAAATTTGTTGTTTTAACTTTTAAATCATAATCTAGACTCGATTTAACAATAATAAGCTAGAAATATTTTTACCAATTGTTTTTGTTTAAATTTAAAGTGCTATTTCATGCTTTTAGTTTAGCTTTCTCAATGTTCTAGGATCCCATCACTTGTCTGGACCAATTGGAAAGGGGTTCGGGGAAAAAGGGGGGAAAAGGGTAATCGCTTTTTAAATACATTTATAATGATTTAAAAAAAAAAAGGAACAACATTAATTTGTTAAACTTGAGGACTAAAGAATCCTGTGACAGGGTTGTGCTTAAATGAAAATAGGTTTTGTTGTTATATGTTGCAGAGTTCGTAGCGCTCCTAAAATCTCCTATAAAATGAAAAGTTTCCTAATATCCTAAAATTCTCCTAAAAATTGCCAGAATCCTTCTAAAATTTTGTCCTTTCTCCAAAAATTTGTTCCCAATATTTTTTTAAACTTAATTTTGCTTATTTCTTGCTAATAATATCCAATGGGGAAAAAACAACAGCGTAACTAGGCATTCTGATTGCATGACGTTACATGCTGGCTCTCACATCAGACATGTCTACACCGCCTTTCACCCACTTGTGAAACGTGACCTCAGTGGCGTAGCTAGGGAGGGGGGAGGAGGGGGGAGAATTTGAAAATCCCCCCGGGCCCCCACTTGAGGGGGGCCCCCAAGTGAGTGTTTTTTACATTAAAACATTACATTTACACAAAATGTATGGCCCCCAAAGAGGTCAGTCCCCCCGGGCCCCCAAACGATGGAAAATTTCTAGCTACGCCCCTGCGTGACCTCCTTATTGGCGATGGCCTTGGCTCAAGCAAGCATTTTACCTGGCAGTATTTTTCTGAAGGCAGCGTAGAAATGGTTGTTTTCATAGTTACCAATGAAGAAGCGCTAGATCTAGTCTGTAGTGACTATTGTTTATAAATAATAGACCATAACCAGTCTAATTTGTAGGTTAAACCGGTCCGGGCCCTCCCTTGCCTAAATCTTCTTGTAGGAGTTCACGTGGAAAGTCCGTAAATCATCTAGATCTAGAATAATCTAGATCTAGTTGGCCTATCTATCTAGAATCTAGATCTAAGTTAGCCTTGAATTTTAGTCAATTTATTGATCTCGATACATCTAATCATAATCTAGTCTAATGTCTAGATTACTCGTGAATCTTGAAAAATGCTAGTTTATAGATTTATGCTAAATCACTAGATCTATAATCTGGTTTTAAAGATAATTCGCACACAGCTGTGAAAAGCCCGCAAATTTTAAGTGACTTATATATATATATATATATATAATATATATATATATATAAATATATATATTTATTAGATCTACGGTACAGTGAAGATAATTAGCAAACCGCAGTGAAAATTCCACAAATTTAGTGACTTAGATCTACAGTTTTGTGTTAAATAAAAAGAGCATGCTTTTTCATTTAATTCTATCCCAAAATATACATTTTCTGATAACAAACAACAAAGCTATTGAAGCTTAATCATAACAGGGTAGTGCAAAATGAATTCCTTCGAAACATGGAAAAATAATAACGGAGAGAAAGAGATAAAACTGCATTTTAGGTTAGCTCTGAATTTTAAATATTTTGCAACTTGTTACCTTTATTTATAATATATTTATATTCCTTAGTGAAATTTGTACGTGTCCGTGATGGTCTATTATATGAAAAAAAATTTAGGATGCAACAAAATTTGTTGAAAGATTTCTTTTGATGTTTTTTATGTTAACGTATGATCAATTAATTGTAATTAATATTTTTGTTATTGCTAATGTTATAATAAGTCTTAGTTGTTGTTTTTTTTTAACTATCTGAAAAAAATACATTTGACCACTTGATCTTATTTTAATTATTACTTTTTCTTTTCCCCTAGGGAAGTGTTTCTGGCTGTTGATATTATGACTAGAGAGTGTCTAGCTCTAAAGAAGATGAGAATGGATGAACATGTTAGTATGAAATTTCTTGTACATGCATTTTAATTTCTAGTTGTATT
>JADKLZ010000166.1:24291213-24324394 GCA_021533235.1 Biomphalaria straminea
TTTTTTTTTTGGGCTAATGGTCAGTTCTTAAAAAAAAATGTTTGTGTGCATAATGGAAAATTTAGGAGGGTTCCCTAAATACTTTGGATCACTGTGACAAGGTGTTTGAGATGATCTCAAGGTTTAGTTTTGAAAAAATCATTAATAGGTAGTTAATGTTTGTTGGGTAAAGATAAGATAGCCAGCCCTTTTTTCTGTTTCAATTAGACTATTAGTTTATAATTAGCAATTTATTGATTATAATAATAGTGTCAGACCTATTGTAACTGTAGCTCATGCAAATGGATTTATTTGGGAAATATGAGATGCTATTCCTCTTTTGATCTTTTTCTTTCTTATCCATTATTGGTACCCAGACATTGGTTTGTAGCGCCAAAGAGCTAGTGCAACTAAACCAATGTTGGAGTGTTATATTGTTAATGTAGAATTTTAAACATGAACAAGCCTTTTTTAAACACAGCTGAATCTATCTTTTATTTATAAATATACACAAGATTCAACTTAAAAACACAATTGGAGGGGTAATTTAAATAAGATACAACTCATTACAAATACATGTCTCTTCTGTTCCTTCTCTCTTGTTTGAACCCCCTTCTAACTTGTAGAACTTGGACTAAACTTAAACAACCTTCTTTTTAACAAAACTAAATATAAAGTTATTAGTAAATACCAAGCTTTTAAGTTCAGTGTAGAAACACAAATGAAAATTAGCCTTAACAAGATGTAACCCACTAAAAAGACCTAGCTGTCACATGTCTCAACTTCAGACCAGTTTTTATTAACTTGAACTATGACAGACTAAGGACAGGACACACACCTCTGTTAAATTACTATCTCAATAAAATGAATTCACAACAACTCTTCTTTTGTAGACACTGCGCCCACCCTATTGAAACCGTAAACCATAGCCTTTTTGAATGCCTCTTCCTAATCCACCTTAGCCAGACCCTACTACCATTACATCCCAACATAACCAACCCCCTGTACGGCAGTGCTGAACAAATGAAGTAAACAGTCTACAAAAGAGCTGACAACTCAGCAGCAAAAAGCTGGCTAGAAGAACTACGTCAGGCTACCTCATGATTTCATCAGAATCTATTCAGCCTGCCAAGCTGAACCATCTTCCTACCTTTACTAATGGTTACATTAGAAACATGATTTGTACACTCTATAACACCCAGTTTGTCTTCTTTAATCTTGCTTGAACAACTAGCATTGATTAATTGTAAAAAAAAATTTAAATAACTAATACTGCTGTGTCCTTTTTATTTTTCATTTTATTTTTTGTCTCTAGATTTCAGATGATGTTGTGAAAAGGGAGTGCAGTATCTTACAAACTTTAAATCACAGAAACGTTGTCAAGTTGAAGGACGCCCTCAATGTTGTTGGGCATGCGCACATTCCCCGCTCTATAATGTTTGTTTTTGAATTGTGCTTCTGTGACCTCTGGACCATGCTCCTTAGCGAGCAGGTCCATTTAACCTTGTCCAACATCAAGTCCATTATGCAGCAGCTCCTTGAAGGTCTAAGTTACATTCACAGGTAAAAAAAAAATCTGCTTTAAAAATTCTGGTGTTTATAAGAACATTTTTATCCAGATTAAATTTAGCTGTTCTAGACCTGAAGATAGATATCTAAGATATTTCTGTTTGTGTCCATTTTGTATCTGGTCAATAATTCAGCCTTCAGTCTGTCACCTTTGAATTGAACACCGCCTTAAACACCTTCAATATGATTTAAAAAAAATATTTGTTATTGTAAAAACTTATAAACTATTAAAACAAGATTACAAATTTCAGAGGCGACCCCCGTCGGAGTCGGATCCCTGTCAGATCCGCCTATTCACAAGATGTTTCTTATGATTTAAGTTGAAAATAATTAACTTCTTGCTGGACGACGGAGGATGGCGAGCAGGGTATAAACCTGCCTTATCTTGATGTTTGCGCACTAGACTGTAGTTCGGATTTATCGTTGGTCCATGGCTCAATTCCTGCATGCTCCCATCCTTAAACTATCGCAATATTTCTGAAAGAAAAGTAATGGTTAAATCATATTTTCAAAAGCCTTTAGTGTTTTTTTTTATCTAACCGTGACGGACAGACCAACCAACAGACAAATGCACAAAAATATGCTTCTTTCATTCTAATGGGGGCACTAAACAATTTTTTAAAAAATGTGATTTTTAAAAAAGTTTAAGAAATTAGTTTAGAATCATGTCATTGCCGGGCTTTACGCTAGTACACGAAAGTCGCTGCTAAAAGTTCATTTTAAAAAATGTGCGTGATATCCACTTGTAAAGAGCATTTCTTATAGTAACATTTCCTCCCTTACATTTACGTAATTGTTTCAGAATTGGCATTTTGTTATTAAAAAATCGCTTTCATAATTAATTTTATAAATTAAACGGTTTGCTTTTAGAAAACTAAAAGTAGCCGTTACACCTAAACTTTTCAAGCCGCATTTAATGGTGAAAAAAATATTTTTCATATAATATCTCTTCTAGTTTTGGCGCCCTGAGTGTGACAGACGGACATTTTGCACAAACCTAATAGCGGCTTTTACCCTTACGGGGGCCGTTAAAAATTTTAAAATCTGTTTTATCCATCTGATCTTGTTTATTATTGGTAATGATGAATTAGGAAATAGCCAGAGAAAAAGTGGTTTAAAATTATTATTATTTTGCTTCAATGAGTCGTAGGACGAATATGGTTCATCTCAAACACTTTTTCATATGGCTATGGAGTCCTATTTTGGAGAGACACTCCTGTCCACATATATGCCCAAGGTGGCTTTCACTTTGGTGGTATAGGAGCCGGCCATTTTACATATTGCATGCTTTTCTTCAAGAGCTGAGGCCCATGCTTTCTTGCTGTCTATAACTTTCTTGGTCAATGTCTCTCTCCAACTAGTGTGGTCTAGGGCTGTCTTCCCAATGGTCAGTATCAATGTTCACTGATTTTAAATCCCTTTTAATCACATCCACATAACGGAGGTGGGGGCAACCAGTTTTTCTTGAGCCAGACTCAAGTTGCCTGTACAGAATGACTTTTGGGATGCTAGTTTGTAAGTTAAGTTCACCTTTCAGTCCTTGCGGTCTATCGCGCAGATGTAAAGGTCATCTGTTTCTGTTGCCCACAATTTGGGAGGGTGTAATATGGTCAGCATAACTGCCTTTACTTTTCCTCAACTAGTATCAGGTACCCATTAAAGCTGGTTGGTCTCAGAGGCGCACTTATGATAAAAAAATCCTAGTCTTCGCTAGGATTTGAACTCAGGAGCTCTCAGTTCAGAGGCCAGGCACTTTGCCACTCCGCAATTGGGCCTCTTTATAAAGTACAAATGATAAGAAGATAATTATGTCCTACAAATGACTAAGTGTTAATCTAGCTGTAAATGATAATTAGAGACACCACTAAGTCATTAGTTGTCCTGGCTGAATCAGACAACCCATTCCATGCTCAATTGACACTTGGAAAGAAAAATGTCTGTACAAATTAGTCCTAGCATAATATATCTGTGAGCAACAACTAGAGACCTATTAGTTCTCCGCCTGGATAAGATAAGCTGAAAACAAAGGAATTTATTTTGTATTTATTTTTTAAATTTTTATTCTAAAACTTGTTTCTTCTCTACAGTTTAAGAATACTTCATCGTGATCTGAAACTCAGCAACATATTGATCACAGAAGATGGAGTGGCTAAAATAGCAGACTTTGGGATGGCCAGATATGAATGGTACCTTTCATTTTTGTTTAAAGTAAAGATTTGTGTTAATATGTACCTATGCATATAGGTATGTATATATTGTAATGACTGTCACTATCCAGGCTCTTTGCAAACACTACACAACACCAACTCAAAGAACTAGACAAATCAGGTCTCTAAATAACACTTTTTAATGCCTAATAAATCAACATCCAATTCTGTAAAATTGGCAACACGTACAACATTGACTATACAAATGCTTCACCATTGATCCCACTGCTGTAGCAACTCTGTATTGTTGTACTAGATTCTACTGGCCTCTTTGGCTCCTCCTGGTCTTGTACTGGATTCATCTGTACTGGATCACATTTTCAATTGCTAGGTCTGAGTCTCTGGCATCGTAGCTCTCTTTCTATTGGTTCTTGAAACCAATAGAACTTTGCTAGTTCCTTCTAAATGATTACATGACCATTTCAACATGAATGACAAAGCTTTCCTGGAGCATGCCACTCGTCACGGTTGACTACTTCACATCAGTAGCTCTAAACTCCGTCACCACCATGGTGGTCATTTTGGCACTGAATGCTGTAGACACATTAAAAATATTAATTTAATTTTGCTTTTAAAAAGAATGATATAGATTGGACTCGAAGACAAACCTTATTACATATCTGATTTTTTTCTGTCTAGAAAAACGTTTGTACGCATTATATAACACCTAATCTGAGATCAAGTTAAAATTTTACATTATTATTTTTAGTACCTGACAAAATAAGAATCAATAACTAAAATTAATTAACTAACTAATTGATAATTTATTATTTTGTTTGGTATTAAACGAGGGAAAGAAATTGTATGTGACAGAAGTAGTGGTATAAGTTGAATTAGTCCCCTTGAGTTTGAATTCAAGTCGTACATATTTTTTTTTTTTTTTTTTTTTTGCATTAAAAAAACAATCCCCCACCCAAATTCCTAACTGGTCTAGACAAGTGATAGGATCATAGCGCATTGAGAAAGCTAAAGAATGAAATTTTGCTAAATAAAAACGATTGGTAAAAATATTTCTAATTACACAGATTTATCATTATTATTCTAGGACATTAATTACCTGAGTGATCCAAACTAGTTCCTACAATTACACTTCATGAAAGCTTTGTTTAGAAAGTTTTGAACCTCCACATTGTGTGGGCTTCTCAATACTTTTGATTGATTTAGCCTCGTAAAGCTGCTAACCACCTCATAATTTTTAATAATAATAATAATAATCTTTATTGTCCATAAGGAAATTTGTCTTACAATTTACATTATACAAAACAAAACATTATTTAAAAAAAAATACATACACAGACTCACTCACAATTTACATATGAAAAGTTTACATTAGATTGGTTCTATTTAATGATCTGATTGCCAGAGGAACAAAAGCAAAACACTTGAGAAAAATGTTTGTGGCATATTGGAACTCACTCCCAATTGATCTCAGACAGACAACATGCTTCACCACTTTTAAGAACAACATTTAGACCTATTTGTTTAGAACTTTTTTAGATTAGTTTGTCATGTCATATGTTTGTGTTTGTAATGTTTTACAGCGCTTGAGCCTACATTTTTGTTTGTTAACAGCGCTTTATAAATAAAATAATTATTATATTTTACACAGCTGATCCATTTTTCTTCTACCTAACAGCCCTAGAAGAAACTATTCTCCAAATGTTGCAACACTACACTACAGGTCACCTGAACTGTTGCTAGGATCTACCAACTATGGTCCAGCAGTGGATGTGTGGTCACTAGGTTGCATTTTTGTTGAGCTGTTCAACAGGAACAGATTTATACATGGCGACGCAGAACACGCACAGGTTGGGTTTGTTTAAAAAAGTTTTGATTGCACAGTAATTCCTTAACAAAGAGACTTCCTACCATGTTATTAAATAAATGTGTTTTGCGGTTTTGTTACTCAAAACTAGAATTTGGGAAAGGTAAAAAAAAGTTTGTTGGTTGCATATTATTTTTTTTTTGCCCCTTAGTGTAGGCTTGTGTACATCATTATTAGGTTGTCCGGGGGCGCTTTGGTCGAATGGTTAAACGATTGGCTTCCGAACCTGAGGTCTTGGGTTCAAATCCCACTGAAGACTGGGATTTTGAATTTTGGGATTTTTAGGGCGTCCCTGAGTCCGCCCAACTCTAATGGGTACCTGACTTTAGTTGGGGAAAGTAAAGACAGTTGGTCATTGTGCTGGCCACATAACACCCTGCTTGTTAACCATTGGCCATAGAAACAGATGACCTTAACATCATCTGCCCCAATAGATCGCAAGGTCTGAAGAGAACACTTTACTTTTTATTAGGTTGTCTGATGATAATTTTACTTTGAAAATGCATTCAAATAATTAACTGAAATAACAGTTTTTTTTTGTTTTTTTTTAAATTTTTGGCATGTAGTTGTCTACCATATAGTACAGTTATTTGACCAAGCGCAGGTGTCAAATGGTAATTGGTACTTCTTTACTGTCCATACCATCCTATAACAGAAAATAGTTAATTTGTAAAATTAGTCTTGCCATTTGTAAACTGAGACCAAAGTGGGAAAAAGGTGGGTTTTTTTGCTGCCTTTTCAATGAAATAATAATTGTTCTGCATTATTTTCTTTTGTTAAGAAAAATCTTCTAATGCCTTGACATCTAAAATAAGTGAGGATTTTAGTTTGAAAGTTAACTTTTAACTATGCTTTTTTTTTTTTTTGCTTCATTGCATAAGGAAAATGATATTGCTCTGCATAATATTTGTAACTAACTTAACTACTAGAGATATTTTTAGTTAGTATTTTTTTTTATGAGCTTGTTTAAGCTTTTTTTCCCCCTTATGCTCTGATGTTGAAAATTTATATTTTGTTGACAGTCTGCTGACGTAATGTCTTTACATTATTCTTTTTTTATCCAGTTACTTTGTATGACAGAACTGTTTGGAACCATTGACAGAGCCTCATTTCCTCCTGATTTGGATTTGCCTTATTTAGACTCCATTGTTCTACCAGTCCACCCACAAGGAACCATGGACAGCATCCTTGAAAAGGAAGTCAAAGATGCCCCTGCTGTAGACTTGCTGCGATCCATGCTTCAGCTGAACCCTGAACGCCGACTCAATTGCTCAGCTGC
This sequence comes from Biomphalaria straminea, assembly GCA_021533235.1. Taxonomy (NCBI): domain Eukaryota; kingdom Metazoa; phylum Mollusca; class Gastropoda; family Planorbidae; genus Biomphalaria; species Biomphalaria straminea. Next base: position 24,298,073 of record JADKLZ010000166.1, read on the forward strand.
CCTAGGGCACGACTTCTTCTCTGTGTCTCCCCATCCAGTGCCTGTCAGGCTTGTAAATAGAAACAACCACGTAGCCACGGAAATCAACGAAGAGCGCCAGGTCTCAGGCTCCTCTGATGTAGATGGCGCTTCAGTTGATCAGAAGTCTGCCCCCCTAGTCTTACACCCTCAGTTTCTGGGATGGCCCATGCCTTACCAACCTCCCCTCCCGGTTATGTTATCTCATTTCTATCATCCTGAACGATAGTACTGCAGCCTCTATATTTTTTTCTTAATAAAAGAGTTGGTAGAACTTGAATTATTTCTAACCAATGATCAGCTCCTATTTCCATCCAGTTGATATAAGTCATCTTTATTTCCTAAGCAAAGGTAGATATGTGTAAAAAAAAAAATAATTTTTTTTTCTATATACAATAAAAATGCAAAGGAAAAAGAAGTTACACATGACAGTGAATTCTTTGTTACAAAAGTTAACTCCTGAAACTTGTATACAGAATCTCAATCACTCAAGTTTCTATTTTTGACCTTGTACACTGAGGCATAGGCATATTTATTTTATTTTAAATGTAGAGTTGAAATAAGCATAGCTAAAAACATCTGATTTGTATTTTCCAATAGAATTAATGTTTTTATGTATGAGACAAGAAAGAGTTCCTCTTACACAAAAGTAAAAAAAAATTTCTTGTTTCCGATCACATTGTACAGCATATGACTATAAAGCTGCATTGCACTGCAAGTTAGCGTCTTGAACACATTTATTAATCCCTTAAATCCCCGTCCGCCGTGATGAAAATGTAAATTTGTTTGATTTAATTTTTTTATATGATGGTGTCATTTTATTTATTGGCCAGTTTTATGGTAACATGTTTTTCCATTGATCATTGTATGTTTAAGGCAATATTTTATCTGGGGCAGCACACGTTTTTAAAACATGATCTCATTTATTGGCTATTGAGCTTTTTTTTTTTTTTTAAAGCCTGAAGATTAATGAAGAGTGCATTATTTCACATGGCCATTCATATTTTTTTGCCACACGCAGTGCAGATATAAACATGATCCACCACTAGTTGACTTTGATTTTATTTTATTCTTAAATGTGTATTCCTGCAGCTTTTGTAAGTGATCTCTGTCTCATTCTGAAGCGGCCTGCAACCAGGTGCTCTCTTCTGCCAGTTAAGCTGATTTTATAAGTGTTTCCCTTGGCACTTCTGTTATGCCAACCACCAAAAAAAATGACATTCGTCCCCCATTCAAAGGATAACTGAGCGTTAATTATAAAACAGCTTGAACTACTTACACTTCATATTTTTTTCCTCATGTATGAGCTCATATTAATATTTGCAGAGAAAAACATGTGGGTTTGAAGCTGGATTCTAATTTTGGTGTTGTAAACTTCAAACGAATACCAGACAAAATGCATTCTGTTGTATTTTCTTGAGTGAAAAATCATTCCTTTTTTCTTGAAGTAATAATCATAATCATTCCTTTTTTCTTGAAGTAATAATCATAATCATTCCTTTTTTCTTGAAGTAATAATCATAACCATTCCTCAGTATTATTATTGGTCAGTCTTCAAACTCAGGAGTGTCTTGCCACCACCACTCTTTTTTTAATGTACATTTTAAGCTCCTAAGTTATTAAATTGTTTTCTTAAAAGTAATAGCTACTTATTCTGATCACATGCACTGGACTATATCTATATGTATGTTTTTAAATAACTTGCTTCATGAAATGGAACTAACTAAATTATGGCCAAGGGATGCAATCTTACCACCATTGACATACAGTGGTTTCATTTTCAGTGTTTTCATTCTAAGCTTCCTTAATTTGACTAACATTTCAGTATTATTTTTTTAGTTTGTCCATCGTGGTTCGATGATGACCACTTTTGTCATTCAGGTGGGCCAAGGAGGGCTTTACATTGGGGTTTTGTGCCTCCTTATGTGGCTTCCAGTAAATAGCTGTGCAGATGACCTATATTTGAGCTTTTATCATTGTTGTTTTTGTTTAATCCCATGCTACTAAGTAAATTAAGAGTTATATCCTCAAGAGTTGTGGGCACTTTGTTGCTCAGGAATGGATGGAAACTGGATTTTTTTCCTAGGTAATTTCTTCAGCAATGCCATCTTTGTAAATTCTCCATTGAGCTCACATTATAGTTGCTATGAGAAATTGTTTAAAAAAAAAAATAAAACAGACATAACCATAGAAAACCAATCTATGCATTAGCTTAACAATTTTTGTCTTGTGAAGATGTCAGAAAAAATGCATTGTCAAATCTCTTGGCTGTTTTTTTTTTAATCAGGGCTATGTTATTATTGATCTTACCCTTGAAACAGCAATTAAGAATATAATTTGAATTTTTTATATTGTCATAGGGCATTGTTGTCATATGTCAGTGTCAATATTTACTGTATCATTTCATTATACCTCTTTGCATTTATGTCATTTGTTTTTATGATTCTTGGAATAGTTTCTTGCTTTTTTTTTTTTTTTTTTATTGTACAGATTTTGAAAAAAAATCTTCATGCCTACTTAACACAATATCTTGTTTTGCATGATAAATTTACTTTTTTTACATATTTTTTTTTTTTTTTTGCATAAACTTATCTTTTTAAACAATGTAATATACCAGATTTTTAATTAATGATTTTTAAAATTTCAAGATTTTTATTAACATTTTAAGAAATACATAATGATAAATTTGGTTCCACTGTAAATATGACCATTAACAATGAGCATGGTTAGATATGCAAACCAAGTCTTTCTTACATAAATATCAAGTGGTCTTTCCTTATAATGCCTTTTTAAGTCCATATTTAAATTATTTTTTCATTATATGAGAATTTTGACTATTGAAACCCAAATCCTTTTGAAGTACCGGTATGTAAATAGTTATGGTGTATTATTATTTACAGAGTGATTTTATTTTTCTCTTGTCTGGTCTGAACTGTGAGACTGAAGTCATGGATTTAATAAAATGAAATGAAAGTACTGGAGCCTTTGTGTTTGATAAATATCTTCACTTTTATTTTGTTTTATTGTCTGTTTTGTTATTAGGACTTCATTCCAGTTTAAGGTCAGTGCCAGATCAGGGGGAGGGTGTATGTGAACCTCTACAATTCATGCTGATCTGGAAGTTCTATTTGGCCGGTAGCTATATTTAGTTTTGCATACAACTATATGTGGTAATTTAGTTTTGAATAAAACTATTTTTAATCTAGTTTTGAATAAAACTATTTGTAAAATGTTGTACGTGTTTCGGATGTTCCAAGTTACTTCCTAGTCCAAACCTCCCGCAGAACGACGGGGGATGGGAGCAGGAGAGGTATGAACTCGAGAGGACAGTCCAGCACATATACCACATGGGATGAGTTGCCTGAGCTAGCCAGGAAAACCAGTGACTTGGCAGAATTCAAGTCACTGGTTAATATGCATGACTAAATGCACAACGCGTAGGACTTAATCATCTTTTTTTTTTTTTTTTTGAAGTAACTTCTGTAACATATAAGAGAAGATAAGATGACCAGTCTGCCATCTTGGTGATGTTGAGCCATATCTCACAAGTCACAATGAGTAGGCTACATACTAGACCACAATTCTTTCAGATTTGACAGTGTAATACTTAACACATTTTCCAAATAATGTAATAGCCTACATCTATCAGGGGCCGGCTTTAGGGATAGACAAACAAGGCAGCGTCTAGGGTCTCATATTGGGCTGGGGCCTCACATAGGACTATTAGCATTTTTTATTTAGAGAGGCAATAGCGAGACTTGTGACCAACGTTACTGTTGGTGTACCTTTACCTGTCCCTTAGTCTGTTGGACCTTTGGGGCACCAAGCAGGACTTGACGACCGTCTTTCTCCATTTCCTCCTGTCTTTTGCCTTGTTTAGAACCTCTTTCAGTGGCAGACCCTTCCATTCTTTTATGTTGTCCTCCCACATGGATGCAAGATCGCCGGCTATAGCCGGCATGCCGGCAAAATCAAAGTAAAAAAAAAAAGCTTGACGGCAAACGCCAGTCCGACCGATTGCCGGCTCGGTTTCGGACTTTTATTTTCTTTTGCTATAACGTTTTGGTCTTTCAAACTAACAAATGAATATGTCGAATTCAAAGAAAGACTGGAAGTTACATTTCTTAAGTTACATGCGCTTATTTCCGTACTTTCACTTTATATTAAAAACGTAAACAAAAGTTAGAAACAAATCCGTAAGGCGCCGGCCTGCGACGCTTAAGTTAGTAAGTAGATCTAATTCTAGTAAGTTTGATCTGCCGGCATAACATCTTCTAAAAAAAAATGAAACCAGACCGAATGTGTAGGCTACACCCCTCCGGGCCCTCCCTCACCTAAAATCTTCTTGTAACAGTAAGAGTGATTTCGCGTGGAAAGTCCGTAAATCATCTATGGTAGTGGACAATAGTAGCATACCGGTATCTATAGACTACTATAGAGTTAGATCTAATTTAGATCTAGTGAATATAATTTGCCTTTAACCTGAGAACTCCATGAATTTTAGTCAATTTAATGATCTCGATACATCTAACGTCTAGATTACTCTAGAAATACGATAGATTCTACAATATTCTACATTTGTCTTATTTAGGCCTATGCTAAATCACTAGAATCTAGTGACGATAATTCGCGCACAGCCGTGAAAAGTCCGCAAATTTAAGAGACTTAATTAGATCTAGACTCTAGATTTACGTTAGAGTGAGGAGAATTCGCGAACACAGCCGCGATAAAGTCCGCGAATTTAGTGACTTAAATCTAGACTCTAGATTTACGCTAAATCACTAAAATTTAGTAAGATAATTACTAACCCTGTGAAGCCGTGAAAAGTCCGTGAATTTTAGTGATTTATTAGAATCAATGGAGTCTATTATAGATTCTAAATCTAAGCGATTCAGTGAAGATATATTGCACACAGCCGTGAAAAGTTAGTGAATTTTAGTGACTTAGATCAAGTGTCTAAATCTACTGTACATTTAATGAAAATATTTCGCACACAAAGTCTATAAAATTAAAGTTATTTTTTTCGTCGTTAAAGCAAGGGTAACTACACAGATCTAGTTAAAAAAGAAATTCTGCTTGAAAAAAAAATGCAAATAGTTCTAATCCCCCCCCCCCTCACACACATAAAAAGCCATTATTTAGTAAGCAAATGTGAATTAAACATATAAATAGGCCTGCACATTACAGGCTCTGTTTATGAGGAGGATTTAAGTTCAGTTAATACAAGAATAAAACGTTACCTCAAATGCTCACCATGACTCTTAGTATCTATGACACAAACGAACGGGACACTGACACACATAATATATGTAATATCATATAGTTCATCCTTGAAAAGAAAACCTCTTAAAATCTCCTAAATTATGTCATGGAAAGTGCTACTAACCCTGAATTTATATATATAAATGTTTTATTTATTTATGTCGTGAAGATATAAGAGGCATCATGCTTGCAGGTTTTTTGGGGTTACCGACCCCCCCTTGCTGGCAAAATGGGGTTCCGTTGCTTGCATCCATGCCTCCCATCGCTTTCTCTGTCTGCCTCTTCTTTTTCCTGGTAATGTTCCATGAAGGAAGGTCTTTGCGAGCCCCGAAGATCATATAATATGGCCATAGACAGGGGCGGACTGGCTATATGGGCATACCGGGCAAATGCCCGGTGGGCCGGCACCAAATGGGCCGGTCTTGTCGCGACCAAAGAATTTTATTTTTTAAATGCAGACAACTTAAAAAAAAAGTTACAGTAGCAAAGACACGTATGCCCGAACACGTTTTATTTTATTTATTATTTTTTATTTTACAATTAATTTCGTTTGAAATTCAATAAGCATAACAAAAATGTACACCATACACTGTGCATATTATCATTTGCAAAACGTTATACCTACATTTTGCTGTGTAGGCCGACGAGCGGCATTGGCTTCAACACTGCTTTGATGTCTCCGAAGTTGTGTTTGGCCTAAACGTTTTGCTGGTCGGCATGGACTTTGATGGCACTCCCACTTGGTTTTGCTCCTTCCCTAACCCTTCCTACCCCGACTTTTGATGGTTCCATTGACAATGTTACCGAACGCGAGGGAAGAGGGAGAGTAAGTCAGAAAACATTGATATAACGCAGCAAAAAAAAAAAATAAATAAATAAAAATAGGGGGGACAATTAGCTCTTCAACAATACTTAATAGAAATTAACTTTTAACACACGTTGCCTCGAAATTGCAAACCACAAAACTTATTCACAGCTCAATATATAGTTCTTTCTGCCATTTTCAAAGTAAGAGGAAGCATTCTTTTTGTCTAATTTTAATAACATAGATTTAAAAATAATACACTTGAGCTAACAAAAAAATATATGTTTAAAAAAAAAACAAATCTACATCTAGATAACTATTTTTGCAATTTCAATCAATGGCTGATTTATACATAGTATATCATGGAGGCACGGTGGCTGAGTGGTAAAGCATTGGATTCTGAAACGGGTACGGGGTTCGAATCCTGGTGAAGACAAGAATTTCTAATTTCGAGATCTTCGGGTCTGAGTCCACCCAGCTTGAATGGGAAAAGTAAAGGTCGTTGTTATGACCACATGACACCCTCGTCAATCGTAGGCCACAGAATCAGATGACCTTTACATATCGTCCCTATAGACCTTTTTTATGCTTAATATGAAGTCAATAACGGAAATTCGTATAATAATTCTCTGTTTTTTATAGCGCAGTCACATCTGATATTTAATGATAGAAGATTTATATTTTTATTGGTCATATTCATATACAATTCTCGTTTTTGAGAATGTGGTAGGACAAAGCAAGAGCTTTTCACATTTAGTGTCTCTCTAACCGTTCTGCATTCTCTAATCTTTTAATGGAATGTATCAGAGAGGACTACCAAAGACTTAGCATAATTTAAGTCACAGAACAACATGTATGCCTAGATTATGCTTTTTTTTATGTCTGTAATCTATAAAAATATCAAAAAGTCTCCAAAACATTTAATAATTCATTCATTTCAAACTCATTGATACTGCTATTGTATTTTTAATAGTTTTCAGACCATATACTGGTATAAATAAAATACAGTACGTAATCCTATGCAATCTTACTTTCAGTTTTTGATAAAATACCAAATGATGAGAATTAGGCTTACAAATTTAATATGACACAAGGGCGTAGACGGAGGGGGGTTGAAACCATCAGTTGCCTCAGACCTCATTGTCTGAAACGGAAACTTAACTTACTGCCACAGTGAAGCCAAAGAGGAGAGGCTGGGCTTAAAATCCGCTTTCAATAAACCAAAAAACAAAATAAGAAAATTAGTCACAAATATCATGAGCTTAGCCACATTTTGTGGTTACCCTCCCCATCCAATACACATACTAAAGCAAAGTTATAGTTAGCATTTTCTACCAGTCGCTGGACTCCATTAATTAAGTGCCGTGAATAGCAGATTTGGTTTTTTAATTTTTTAACTGATAAGTAGCAGACTAATGCACTGTAGATAGCTCAGAATATGCCTTTTTAATGCTAAAAATACCGGAAATAATGCTTGGACCCGGGGCTCCACCACGAACCCCACAGCGTTCCCCCAGACTCTCTAGCTGTCAATGGCGGTGTATACTGTCTTTCCACTAACTAAAGGAAGACACTATTCTAGGGTACAAAAAACGTCCGAAAGAATGAAAGATCAGTGTGTAATGAAGATAAATATATATATGCTTTTTTGTCCTGGTTACAACATAATATGACATGCTATTTGTGGGCCAGTTTATACGGTAATGCCCGGGCCTATTTTGATACCCAGTCCGCCCCTGGCCATAGAGACAATATGTTTTAAATAAATTGCGTAATTTTATTCGCTGTTTATTTTTTATTGTTATATTTCATTTGGGGCCACCAAATCAGTGGCGTAGCTAGGGAGGGGGTAAGAGTTTGACCCCCCCGGGCCCCACCTTGAGGGGGCCCCAAACGAGTGTTTTTAACATTAAAAATTAAATATTACGCAAAATGCATCGGCCCCCAAAGAGGTCAAGACCCCCCCCCCCCGGGCCCCCAAACGATGGCAAAGTCCTAGCTACGCCCCTGCACCAAATTCACTTCGTCTAGGTCCTCGAATCCATATACTGTGCCTCTAGTAGACCTTATCACTTTATAGACAATAAGCGATTAATAATCAACAACAAAGCTACATTAAGACATGAGGCTCAGATCGCCCATTTTATAAGAGGCGCGGTGTTTGAGCGGTAAGGCGCTTGGCTTCTGAACTGGGGGTCCCAAGTTCGAATCCTGGTGAAGACTTGGATTTTTATTTCGGGATCCTTGGGCGCCACTGAGTCCACCCAGCTCTAATGGGTACCTGACATTAGTTGGGGAAAAGTAAAGGCGGTTGGTCGTTGTGCTGGCCACATGACAACCTCGTTAAACGTAGGCCACATAATCAGATGACCTTTACATCAGCTACCCTATAGACCACAAGGTCTGAAAGGGGAGCTTTACTTTTTTTTATATTATAAAATCTATAACAATGACCCACGCGGCCCTTTCAGTGGTCCTACTGGCCCATTCGCATACCACTCCACGTGGCACAATTTTCCAAATGCCCATATAGCCAGTCCGCCACGTGGGCGAGGGGTTCTAAAGCCTACTGCAAGAGATATGCATTGACGAGTGGCTCATCAACACTTAGGCCTACAATGATCTCGTTCCCTTGTCTTGTTTATTTACTAGCAGAAGTGGCTTATGGTTGTCAAGGCTGAATAGGGGCCGGTAATCTATTTTTAGATCTAGTCACTTTCCAAGAAAAACAGTATTAAAGTGGTATGTGTGTGTGTGGGCGCATGTTTTCGGTTCTCATTATTATGTTTGTTCAAAGTTTGCTGTAAAGTATATTTTAATAATTTTAAGACTTTAACAGATCACAACACACAATACAATCAATATACCGGTAGTAGGCTAGTTGTAGGAGATGCTCATGATACATTTTTAACTCTTTCCCTCCGTAATTATTTTTTTCACGTTTCGACGGAATTCGACACATTACTATTTCACTACCATACTATGATTAAGCCTCCATAACTATTTCGTTTGTTATCAGAAAATGTTATACTTAGTATAGTAATAAATGGAATGCATGCTCCTTTTGTATAACTTAAGGTAAAGTTTATAAAATTAAACATTAATTTAGTTTAAGGAGGTCAAATCAAAGATGGTATTGTCGATTAGGAGAGAAAGAGTTAACAGAGTAATTTCCTTGTCGTCTAGATGTAGATATGACGATCTCCTGCATACTGCACCTATGCACACATATCTTATTTTATATAATACAGATTTTCACTTCACGTCAAAAAAGAAGATGATCACGTCTTACGCTATACCGTAAGTAAATCAGAAATAGAATCGAATTCTATATGCTATAGAGAAGTTATAGGGAACTCAAAGAAAGAAAACTGTAATCAAATAAAAAGAGAAACATAGGGGAAAATCTTGATTTCACATAGCTACGAAGTGCACAATAAATTACCGTAAACCTTCCTATGTTCTGCACACTGGTTACACTAAAGATCCATGATTACTCTCTTGCAGCACAGTCCAGGTACCTGGCAGTGTTCTATGAAGGTTGGCCCGTCTCCGTACAGGGCATGACTCTCGCATTATATCGCTTGAAAGACCAGTCGTAACTTCGAAATCGTTTATGAGTATCTTGCCCTCATTGAGGATGTGTTCTACTGTCTCGTCTTCTAGGTAGCGGTATCGACATCTGGGATAATGGTTCTCTTGGATCCTAACGAAACAGGCTCTAATCGGACAGTGCCACACGCGAAAACGTGCCGAAATTGCTTGAATCTTTCTGTCCACCACTCGTCTGTTAGAGAATTAAAAAAAAACTTCCAGACTTCCCGTCCCGTGATAAAATGGTCACATTTATTTATCGTACCATTTGAACTTGATCCATTCACAAATCCTTGCTTTTTGGACACTCTTGTGTTTGCGGATCTTATGGTGAGTTAAGATGTGTTCCTAGCGTTGCCAAACTGTCGGCTCACGTTTCCTCTTCCACGATGTGATGGAAATCATTGCATCAGCATGCTCATCTTGTGTTTTCCTTCTGGGCAGTGGGGTAAGCCACGTCGCTGAGCTCTCGAGAGCTTTAAGGCAGGATAATGAGTTTGTAAAAAGGATTACAGTAGCCGCTGATCTTTATTTAATTCGTTTCTCGATGTTTTCTAGAGCGTCTCTGACTCCTTCTGCTTCCTCTTGCACATTTTCTTACCGAATCGTCTCTTTTGGACACACCAAAAAAAAAAAATAAAAAAAAATAAATAAAAGGTAGCTATTTAGATCTATAGTTATCCGACATATATGAAAATCTCTATTAAGAAATGCCTTACTATGCCATCCCAAAAAAAAATTAAATATATATATAGCTCCTCCTTCGTGATCGAAGGTTAGCACAATTTTCCTATGAATTCGAAGATGACTAAGTCCAATCCGCGCTTTAAAAAGCTGACCGCATACGTGGCATGGGTAGGTTTGGTCAGTTGCAGATAGGCCTGCTTTTTCTCTCAGGTTTTAGTTGTTTCGGCGCTCTTTCAGGCTGGCCACTCTTCTTGCACCAAGAGCTAGTTTTTCCAACCGTGAATGTCAATATCACTGTGGCATTGATACTGTTCATGTTGGACAAAGCCGACCAAACCATACAATCATATTGGCAACACATACGCCCGCATACTTTTATGGTGTATGCAGGAAAGTTATTGTGGTGTGGTTATTGATAGTTTGCAGTTCATAGCTCTTAGTTTTTTTTCTTTCGCTGAAAATATTAAAACGCTGCCTTTTAACTTTCATGCATTGACCCTACGGTCTTACCCACAAACTTCATTTTGTAATCTTGTTTAAACTTTCTTAATGTCTAACAGTTTGTCCTTTTGGTGTAACCCTGCGCGGTGTTGGCGTTACCCAGTGCAGTGTTGGTGTTACCCTGTGAGGTGTTGGTGTTACCCTGAGAGGTGTTGGAGTTACCCTGAGAGGTGTTGGTGTTACCCTGTGTGGTGTTGGTGTTACCCTGAGAGGTGCTGGAGTTACCCTGTGATGTGTTGGCGTTATCCTGTGTGGTGTTGGCGTTACCCTGTGATGTGTTGGCGTTACCCTGTGAGGTGTTGGCGTTAACTTGTGCGGTGTTGGTGTTACCCAGAGAGGTGTTGGTGTTACCCTGTGCGGTGTTGGCGTTACCCTGTGCGGTGTTGGTGTTTCCCGGTGAAGTGTTTGCGTTACCCTATGAGGTGTTGGCGTTACCCTGTAAGGTGTTGGCGTTACCATGTGAGGTGTTGGCGTTACCCTGTGAGGTGTTGGCGTTACCCTGTGAGTGTTGGCGTTACCCTGTACAGTGTAGGTGTTACTCGGTGCTGGTGTCAAGACTTCTAGCACCCCCTAGCGACGCCACTGCATCTGTTTTGAAGTGCCACTTTAGATATTTTAGTTCCATGGTAAGTTACAGGCGAAACAAGTCAAGGCCTGGCACTAGGACAGATTACTGCATTGCCTAGAATACTCAAAGGTAATCCCCTATTCTAAATATAGTAGGCTTATGCCTATTGCTTTTGTTAAGTAGTACGACAGCCAGGAAGTACTTACAATTACCCAATACATTCTGTTTGAGAATCACTGACCTATAAATACAGATAAGACACGGAGTTATTCCCTAGTGTGAATCGAACTTTGTCAACAGACTTTGTTTAATGACAACGGCCATGACTCAGAACCTCCCCCCCCCAAAAAAAAATAAAAATTATTGCGTTCTACATACATTTATGTGAATTGGACCACCAAGACCTACGTCATATATCATTTATCGACTTATTGTTGAGGCACGATTGTCGTTGAGCTCATGGCTAAATATAGATAATTAAAATTAGACATGGGCTTCCTTTTATGTATTGAACTATAGAACGTAATGACTTGGAAATAAAATATCGATCAAGTAAGATTATAAACAAATGACTCCTTAGCTCAATGAGATGGCACTCATACAAGAAGCTTGGTCCTGAAGAAGTCTCGAGACATGCAGCGATTGTCTGCAGTGGCGTAGCTAGGGTGTTTGATGCCCCGTGCGGCCCGCACCACCCGCACATAGATAGCTACGTCACTGATTGTCTGACTAGCAAAACTGAATCAGAAAGTAAGTAAAGTAAAAGTTCCCCTTTCAGACCTTGTGGTCTATAGGGCCAGATGATGTAAAGGTCATCTGATTCTGTGGCCTACGGTTTACGAGGGTGTCATGTGGCCAGTACAAGGACGAATCGCCTTTACTTTTCCCCAACTAATATCAGGTACCCGTTAGAGCTGGATGGACTCAGAAATGCCCAAAGATTCCGAAATTAAAATCCCAGTCTTCACCAGGATTCGAACCCGGGACCCCCGATTCAGAAGCCAAGCGCTTTACCGCTCAAACACCGCGCCCCCGAATCAGTAAGTAGATAGACTGAAAGTACGCATTTCGTTCGACTGGTGTCAAGTTTAGATTCAAATGTGGCAGCCTGATCATGAGAAATGCACTCTGAGCTGTCGTTCGGGTAAACTCGGTGTTGCTCTAAAAAAAAAACAAAAACACACTGGATCGAAATTGCGAATAAACAAAAAAAAAAACACTTTTTTTTTTTACTTGTGGTCAATTTAACACCTGCGATTTTTTTGATCTTGTTAATAGTCTAGTTGTTCTAAGCTTCAGTTAAGTAATCAGCATCATCTGTCACCCAGTGGCGTAGCTAGCAATGTGCGGGTGGTGCGGGCCGCACGTGGCATCAACTGGTGGGGGTATCAAACTGGTTATGGACAAGTAGCCTATATAGTGGTGTTTTTTTTTAATAAATTACTATTCGCTCCATCGGCTTCCCGTGAAAGCAAGAATCGATTACAAGGTCGCCACACTTTGTCATCAGTGTATATACAACAATGAGATTCCCTTGTACCTTAGCGAACTGATTACTCCATATGTCCCCCAGAGAGCCCTACGCTCAATGGACTCAACGCTTTTAGTGGTGCCACGTTTCTCCCTAAAAAGCTACGGTCTGCGGGCTTTTTCAGTTCACGGACCAAAGGTTTGGAACTCACTCCCAATTGATCTCAGACAGACAACATGCTTCACCACTTTTAAGTAGAACATTAAGACTTATCTGTTTAGAACTTTTTTAGAAAAGTTTGTCATGTCCTATGTTTGTGTTTGTAATGTTTTTACAGCGCCTTGAGCCTACATTTTTGTTTGTTAACAGCGCTTTATAAATAAAATTATTATTATTATTATTATTATTATTAGTCCAAAAACTTTTGTGGACCGTTAGGGGTTGGGGGAAGAGGGTATCTGGAAGAAGGTTTTCCAGTCGTGCAGAAAGTAAAAAAAAAGCTTAAGTAACAACTACACTTTATTATGAAATTTGAAACTTTTTGGAGGGCATCACGGGGAACTGCCGCACAGGGCTTCAAATACTCTAGCTACGCAACTGCTGTCATCTATCCCTTAGTCAGTTGGACCTTTTGGGGGCACCATGCATGATTCGCCGACCGTCCTTCTCCAATGACACATTAAATTTTATTTTCGTATTTTATCGTCCACGGCAAGTGGGAGAGCCATTGATTCTCAGTCAGTGAGTGATCAGGGCTTAGGTTTTATACAGAAGATAAGTGTTGTGCAAATGTGATATTGTAAAATCAAATGTTGATATTCTGAACATGTAGAAGTTTTTTAAAATTCGTTTAGTAACTTAAAGTTGGCAACATAAAAGATTTCAGATCTCTGTGATTTAAATAAAACGTCCTTATCATTCGGTTATCTATTTCAAAAATCTTTCCAAACTCCCTATTTACATAAGATTCTCTGAAGGTTCCATTACTTCCATAATATTTCCGGTACAATTCTCTTACTATATTTTTTTGTTTAATCAAATAATGTTAAGCAAATATTCATGATCATAATGTAAACAAAGATCAGATTACTGTAATTAACTAAAAAATGAAAATCTTTTGTGTAAAAAAACAACAACAAAGCAATAACAACAACAACAAACATTTAAAATAATTCTTAACTCACAAGTTGAAATTCATTATTATTATTTTCTATTTAGAAGTCCATAAAACAATTAACAAATGTATTTTTTTAAATATTCAAATGCTGATAACAAGTTTTATTAAAAGTTTTATTGTGACGAATTGCAATGAATTCACCGTATAAACATAGCAACAGAGTCCACTATTGGACCTCCTTCACCAAAACGAACAATCAAGTGATAATAAAACATGCGATAAAAAAAATGAAAAAAAAAAACAACTGTCACGTGATAACCATTGTTGATTAAAATTAGATAGTAATTTTACAAGAGATAGCAAAGCACGTGACTCAGTGTTGTTTGTTTACGATTGGTGAATGAGGTCCAACAAACAAAAATCCAAATTAATTATTAAATGACAGAATATAAGCATCCACTAAAAGACTGTTCACGTTAAGGCGTTACATTAAATATATTTCATTGAAAGTAAAAGTCTTTTATTACTGAAGTCAAAATTTACATTCGGGTCAACGTCCAACAGTTAGCTTAACACTCCCTTTGATTTATTATCCCCATAATTATTATTATCCTCATTACATGTATTATTATTACTTTTGTGTAGATAATCTCTCATGCTATAGCAAGCTTAGTGCTCAATGCCGAGACCAATAGTTATAGAAGGCCTGAACACTGTCTGGCTACGTTACATCCTTACATTACCATTAACTTTACGTCACAATTGTGCTTTTTATTTTACATCATAGGAAGACACAATTTTGAAAGACAATATATGTTCATAAAAGGAGTCAAGGGGGGCTGAGTGGTATACTGCTCGGGTTCGAATCCTGGTGAAGACTCTAGGCGCTTCTGAGTCCATCCAGCTCTAACGGATACCTGACTTTAGTTAGGGAAAAGTAAAGGGGACCGGTCGTTGTGCTAGCCATATGACGCCCTCGTTAACCGTGGTCAGGGAAACAGATGACCTTTACATCATCTGCCCCATATTGCAAGGTCTGAAAGGGAAAGTTTACTAATTTAAAATTTTACATGGTCATAATAATGCAATCAATGGATAGACATTCAAATTTAGGGCTTTAAATTTGAGTTCTATTTATTTATAAACTCCGAAAAAAAATTCAACAGCTTCGTAAAAAAAAATATATTAAACTAATCTATCTACATGTAAACATTTAGGACCATGCGATCTATTTGAGCAGAAGATGTAACTCTCACCTGTTTCTATTGGCAACGGTTAACGAAGGTGTTACGTAGCCATCACTACAACAAATCCCTTCTACCTTTCCTAGGGCCGGCCTTAGAATGATTGGAGGCCCTAGTCGAAGCAAATAGTGAGGCCCTTGGTGGAGTGAATAGAGAATGAATAGGGAAGCTTAGGTGACGTGAATAGATTATCCCCAAATGAAACGGGGAAAAAAGACAGAAAAGAACCCACTGAATTATCAGAATTATTATCAACCGTCCTGCATCTATGACTAGATCAACAATTAAGTGGAATTCATATAGCGCCGACGATTCACGATCACAAGACTAGAAATAATGTTACGATATTTCACCAAAAGGAAGAAACAATGGTCTCCTAACGTATGTAGTCTTACAAGTAGATCTAAACATTCGCGAATAAACATTAAATCATAGTTGAGACTTAGAGCTAAGCTATTTAACACAGATCCTAAGAGTTATGCTATATTTGAGATTTGAACCATGCTTCGCATTTTTTTTTCTCTAAAACAATGTTGAGTCTAATCGGATGCTCTATGCGGCTGCCTAGCTGACCTATGTCTAAGGCCAGCCTTGCTTTTCCCCAAAGTATGTCAGATACACATAAAGATTTATTGAACTCAGGAGCGACCTACGTTTAAAGCCCAATCATCACCAGACGTTGGGAAGCTAAATACTTTTATAGTTCTTAGCCTCCACGCTACATAAACTAAAATATGTAATAAATTGTAATTAATTCAATACTGCTAAACGACCAACTCTAATTCATAAAAAATAAACGTACAAACATTATAACTTATTCATTTCTAGACCATACAAATAAAGATACTTTCGTTAACATCAAAAACGCTTACACATATGTACACATACTGATCACTTTATCAACCTTCCTGAACTTGATACAAGTATTCATTATCCATTATAGATAAAAACATCCATTTTTCCCATTCGTAACAAAGTAATTTTGCTGCCTGCAAAGAAATGCTTGATTAAAAGACTGGCAAATTTCTGAACAAATTTTGGCTTAAAAGCTGCTCAAATTTTCTATTTGCCCACTGTATTTCATTCACAGACGACAGAGCAAGTTATAGGCCCATAAAGTGCTAAACTGCCATAGTAGACCACAGCTTTCAGTCCTGTTCTAATCCATTAAAATGTGGGTTAAAGTTTGACTTAAACTTTTCTCAAATGTTTTAATCTGAGCTTTTCACGTCTTGAGATTCTGCGCTCAGCCTGGAACACATCAATGGAAGAGCTCCTTTGTTCTACAATTTCAGATCTTTGGAAGACGCACTGCACGTTTCCGGATTGTGAAGTGATGACGGTCATCCCGGGAACGGGGCAGCAAACTGTGTCACGGGCAGAGTCACATCGCTTGGCTATGTGGTAGCCATGTCTGCAAGATGAGCACCTGACGCACTTTCCGTCTTTGTTAGGGGAGCGGAAGTACCCCTTGTGGCAGCCAATCACGGTGTCCGAATCAGGAGTGCACACCCTCTGAGTTTGTTCATTTAGGCAAGTCCGGGGCTGACTGCACAGCTTACACTCGCTACGCCGATGTTGTATTTCGGATAGAAATGTTCCCGACGGGCAAGGGAAACAATATTCGTTGGTCTCGAAGCGATACAAGTAATGTCCCTTGCTACAGTTGACTTCCGAGTGAAGATGCATGTGTCCAGAGGAATTCATCGTGTAATGGCAGACAAATAGCAAGAATATAGTAATGCCAACCAGAAACTCAGGTAATTTGTCACTGGGGATGACAGTCCAGAGTCTTCCAGCATAAATACTGAAAATAAGTTTAAAAAAAAATAGAATATTGAAATATTATAGATAAATATGTCTACGAGAAAGTTAACAGAGTATTAACAGAAACTTTTCGATTGGTATGGAGGACCTCGGAGTATCGATAATGTAATAATTTAATATAGAAAATTATTTATTCGGAAAACAGGTATATAAAATGTAAACGTTATTTCTCCGACACCCAATCTCGGATTAACTTGAAATTTTGCATTTGTTTACATCACAACGCTAGAATCAATTTACTAAATTAATCAATAAGTTAATTAATTATTGGTAATTAATTATTTTGTTTTGTATCTCAAACAGGGACAGAAATAGTACTTGACTAAAGTCGTGGTAGAAGCTGAATTAGTCCCCTTTAAAGGTCGCCGCTTCAAAGTATCCTTGTACAGACCATAGATAACTATACAATCTTCTATTTTCATAGGCGCCTAACTAGCAGAGTGGTAAGGATGTCGGCTAGAGGATGCTAGAACCAAGAGTTCCAATCCAGGTCGTTCCCTCACCCCCTTTAAAAATGCTTTAAATACTGTAACAATTCATTCACACATTCCTCCCCCCCCCACCATATTTTTCCAAAGTGGTCCAGATAAGTGATAGAATCATAGAGTATTGAGAAAGCTAAAAGCATGAAACAGCGTTGAACAAAAACCATTGGTAAAATATGTTTTATTATTTATTGTAGATCTATTATAAATTGAACTGATTCCAACTGATACACTCAGTATAAGCCTTGTTTTTACATATTTCATTTATGTTTTTCTTGTTTTATTTTTATTTCTGATTCTTGAGTTTCCAGTTTAACAGTTGAATTTTTTTATACGTTATAGAACTTTTTCAAGTGTAGTATCTCCTTTAGTAAATTGTAATTCACTTTTCCTATTATTTTGACCACGATAAAGTTGGTGACTATTAGTATTTACCGAGTTTGGAGTAATGAGTAAAAAGAATCATAAGTATATAATGTTTAATAATGGTGTGAATATTGATTTTTCGTTGCTGTTTTATTCAACCCTAAACAGAAAGTTTTTTCTCGGATATCGAAAATAATTTGGATATTAATTTTTAACGTTTACCAAGTTTTAATCTTTTTGACTTATTCTATGTTTTTATTTTATTTACACATAATCTAAAACTGACTTTTAAATTTGATTGACCATGAAACAAATTTTTAAACTACGTATTTAAAAATACAAAATACTAGGACTAGATAGGCCCACAAACAATTAAGTCTAAGTAAAAAAACTCACTTATTCTTGAGTGATTCCATCTTGCACTAGTTTCATTCAAGGAGTTCCAATGAATAAGGCAATGTACCAGCCACTGTACATATAATACCGTATTAGAGAATTTGTTTAGAGATTACAAGGAACTACGGAATGACGCAAGCAGCCATTTCTGCAATTCGCAGATAATTGGCTACATTCGGAAAGTTCCGAAGTGACGCAAAGTCTAAGGAAAATAATACAAAGCCGGATTGGTTAGCTATTAATACGTATACATTGATTTAGGTCACATATCTATTTGGCAATATTTATTTAACAAAATAAAATCCTGAATCTCAAACTATGACTCGCTAACCTCGTAGCATTTACATAATAATGTTCGTCTAGTCCGAAGATTATTGAGGAGTGCAGTATTTGACATTACTACAAAATGCCAGCTGCGACCAACATATTTTACCACATCCAGCGCAGACTTAACGTTGTCCTCCGGTGATCCATTTAAGTTATTGTTTTACTGTCCGCGTCTGTCCTCAGCGGTGTATTTTCTTTTGTTCTGAATGTGTATCCCGCGGACTTTCTAAGAAATCTCCAACTTTCTTTTTCGGAAGCCGCCCGATGCCAGATGCTCTCTTCTATGTCAGTTAAAGCAAGTTGGCCCCGAATTTTGGTCTTTATTCTAGTCTCCTGATGTGAGGGGTCGACCATCTTCCAGCTTACCAAAAAAAAGGTTGCTTTTGACGCACGGTTGTCCCCAATATGCAATACGTACCCTGCCAGCTAAAGCGACTTACTTACTTAAGCATAGGGCCGTAACAAAACCTCTCTTTCGAACTCGGTTCTGAGCAGCTTTTTTAATCTGTTCCCATATCATCCCAGTACCCTCAGCTTCACTAATGACTGACCTCTTCCAGGTTTGCTTGGGTCTGCCCACTTTTCTCCAGCTAAAGCAAGTTGGCACCCTATCTGGTCTTTAAAGCGAGTTTGACTTTTCAACACTGATCTACAACGTCACAGCCTGTGGGCAGTTTAGACCAATAGCTCGTTGCTACGTCGTACAGACCTTGCCTTTGGCCAATCATGTTGACGTTTACACAGTAGCTCCCCTTTAATCTCCAGATGTGTCCAAAGAAACGGCAAAGCCTTTACAGTTTTGGTTGCTCACTTAACGTTGGAATAACTTGATGACTTTTTGCTTGATACAATTCCTTTGGAGATATTTGGCAATTCTTTTGGAGATCTTTAACGATTTCTTTGGATATCTTTAACGATTCCTTTGGATATCTTTAACAATTCCTTTTGAGATCTTTGGTAATTTCTTTGGATATCTTTGGCAATTCTTTGGAGATCTTTGGCAATTCTTTTGTAGATCTTTAACAATTCCTTTAGAGATCTTTGGCAATTTCTGATGATCTTGTCACATGGTAGTCCCATGGTAGATGATTCTCTTTCCAAATGGTCAAGCTAATTCATGAGGTCTGATTGTTTGAACGGATAACAAGGTCCTTACTCTCAGGGTCCACCCTGCTGTAGGGAGGAAGATGAAACTGAATGTCATTTTGCTCTCGTCTTACTGAATTCTGATTGGGCAGGCCTGGAAAGCCACAGGATCTTGACCGGTTTGGTAACACACGTACATTGCGGACAACCGCATCGACAAGCGAGGACTTGAGCGTCTCAATCCAAGAGCAGACCCGAGCACAGACCTGTGACGTGGAGAACTGTGGTCAGTGGAGATCAATAGCCCATTTCCACGTCATAGGTCTGTGTCCGGGTCTGCTAGAACGATTGGTCTCGCTCGAACACGTTCGATAATGATAATGATAATGACGATGATGATGTTAATGATGATGATGGTGATGATGATGAAGACAATATTTTTCGTTTGTGATGACGTTTTTATTGTCTGATGTACTGAAGATTTTTGTCACAAAGTCTGCTTTCAATTTCCAAGACTTATGAGTCTGTAATTATGTGGCCAGGATCAAAGTTCAAAGAAAGCCAATTAGATTTTTAAAATTTTTGTATTAACTTATATAAAAATGTTTTAAAAAACCAAAATTTCCAAAGCAACTTCACACTTGCAATAAATTCTTTAACTAAAGGTTAACACATTGTATAATAATAATAATATAAATGATTTACATTATAGAGCGCTGTTAACAAACAAAATGTAGTCTCAAGGCGCTGTGATAACATTACAAAACAGAAACACGAGAGTTAAAATAACAAACTAATCTAAAAACAAAGTTTTAAACAAATATGTCTTAATGTTCTTCATGATTGTAGTGTAGGACGTTGTCTCAGATCAATGAGGAGTGAGTGAATAGACTAATCGTTTTGCGTATTGATATTATTAGATAGTCTATTAAATGTGGTGCCTGTTCATTCAAACGTCTGTCGCGGGACACTGTCGATACATGGTATAGTTAAGAAGCTGACATAATCCATACAATTCCTATCTTTAGAACGCATTTCTTTTTGTTGTATTAGTGCTGTTGACATGTCATCGTGATCTCAGGACTAATTTCCTCAAGGCTAATTGAGATATTGTAATTATTATGTTAGAAACGAACAAGTATTTATTCTCTGGCACAGCCAGGGTTGAGTTTCCTTAAAGAGAAACAAAATTCATTGTGGTCTCCCTTTATCAGTTTCCACTGAGGAATTATCAAGTGTCGTGGCAGGTCTGCAGCAGGACCTCCCTCTGACAGGTACCGAGAATCTTCCTAGCGCCTAGCTTCCTAGTTAAGGGTCTTGAAGGTATCTGCGAGGTCATTTGTCATTATCCGCTCGGTTGATTTAACAATGGGGTATATATTGTTATTTTGGATAACTTAAATATACGATTAATCTCCAAGCCTAGGTTCACACATTTTCATAGTTTTTTAGCAGCCCCCGAAAGGGGAAATGACGCTATTAGTTTTGTGTGGCCTGTCTGTCCGTCTGTCTGTCTGTCCGTCCGTCCCTTTTTTTTTTCTAAAAGCTCAAAATCTAAGTTTTTAAAAATCATTTATGCAAGCAGTTTTTTATAGAGAAAAACCTAATTAGTATGCATTATCAATCAAACCTAATTTAAGACAATTAATAATGTTATAAATTTCATTTTATTTCATGATTACTTGCGACAGCGGACACATACACACAATCAAAAATCTAAGGAACCAACCCAAAAAGAGGCAAAGTAAAGAGGCCCAACGCCCGAGGATTGATATGACGATAAGCTCAAATTTAATAGCGTAGATCCTGAGGTTTTCATTACTAAAACTCCTATTGCTTTTAAAGGGGAGACAATCATTTACCATAAATATAGGCATTATTTTACACATTTTGCAAACGGTTGTAGGTGTTTTTTTACCAAAAAAAATTTTTTTTAAATATTTTAATTGTTAAGTTATGTAATACTTTGTTATACAAAGTACTATATTTACACACAAATAATGTTTACTCATTTTTAAAAAGAAAAAAATATATTTAGTATGCATTATAAGTTGAACCTAATTAAAGACAATTAATAATGTTATAAGTAGGACCACTAGGGCAGGGGTCGGCAACGCAAATTAAATAAAACATGCGGCTCTTTAATTCTACACGCAAATATTATTAATTTTATCGAAAAAAATGTTAAAGTAGTTCTGAATAGTTTAAAGAGGGTTAGGTACAAATTCTATCTCTCAGCTACTTGTACTAGCTTTTCACCACACCCCTCCCCCAATACACGCGTCGTCTATGTTAACAGTCCATCAGAATCTCTCGAGTCGACGCCATCGTCGAATATTTCTATGTGGTTTTAATTCGCTTTCGAAGAAGACTGCGTGCTTTGGCTTTGACGTAAATTTTGTTGTTTCAAGTAAATGAGTTAGAAGCGATTATCTTCTCAATCTTATATGCAATCTGCAAGTAATGCTAATCGGTCAAGCTTTGTGATACCACTAGAAATTGCACAAATCATTTATAGATGGTGAGTATGTTAAACACTGCTTCCTACGTGCATCTGAAGATTTGTTTCGCCGTTTTAAAAAACAAACGATAAAAAAATCAAAGACACGGCACAAGTTTCTCATTTAATCAGTTATATGTCTTCTTATGGTCCGAAAGAATAACTTAAAGGATTGCTACCTCGGGACAAACTGGATGGAATGATATAGTGTTTATCGTACAGTAATACATTGAAAACAATAAGATCAATTTAAATAAAATCTTTTTAATAGCAACTGATGGAGCCAGAAATGTGACTGGAAAAAAAAAGGGTAACAACGATTCTTCATGGCAAAATAAACCATGAAATTCTTACGTTTCACTGAATAATACACCCAAAAAGCACCATGTACCCAAAACGATTCGCATCTTGTCCAAAGCAATCTACCGTCGTCAAATTAAAGAATTCTTAAACAAAATAGAGACTCGGTATTCGGAGCTCCTTCTTCCTGATAAAGTGCGATAGCTTGTTAGGTGTAGGGTGTTGAGACGTTTTGATTTGTGCTTGAATGAAATAAATACATTCTTAAATGATACAGGTATTAATCTCCCTGAATTAGAAAACGACAAATATTTGCAAACATTTTATTTTATGGTTGAAAGAGAAATTAAATGAGCTGAAACTAAAACTGCAAGGAAAGGGAAACCCATCCTATGTTTTGGTAGAAGAAATTTTTTTTTGAAGAAATATTAATTCTTTTCGCAGAAGATATTGAGAGTTAAGTCACTTCATTTTTAATGTCTAAGGCAGTATTTCAATAAAATCAGAGCTACTGTTGACGCGAATTACTTGAGCACAGTTTTAAAAAAATCAAAGATAATTTTTTTGACAGATTTAAGCAGTTCAAAACCAACAAAACCATTTTACCATTCCTAGTAAACCCTCTCAACACAAAGTTACGAAATCCACATTGATCCATTTGAAATCGATACGGGATTTCTAGCTTTATGGAATGGAAAATTAATATAGAAAAGTTAGAGCTCCAGAAATGTATGAACGTAATGCAACAAAAGTGAACAGTTTTCAAAGAAATGCCTTGAGTTGATCCGGCGCATGGAATAATCTTCCAGATTGCTACAGTGAGGGCATTTGGATTGCTGACTATCTTCGGATCGACATATTCGTGCGAGAAAGCGTTTTTTTTTCATGAATATAATTAGAAGCAAAGTAAAAAGCCAACTAACAATTGTAAGTTTAGAGTCGTGTTTGAAACTAAAAACAAGTTATGAGCCAAATGTATCTAACTTTCTAAAACCATGCGTAAAAAAATAAATAAATTAATATATAATTTAATTTGTTGTGACAAACACTACTTATATTTCAATAAACGGATTTTTTTTTTTTTAGTAAAAAACAAAAATATTATGTACTATTTACTGTTGGAAAAAAAGTGCGGCTCTTTAAACCTTTAAAATTTTGTAAATTGTAATTTTTGGCTCTTTCGACTCAAAAGGTTGCCGACCCCTGCGCTAGGGCACTACATATGATCTGTCAACCTTCTATCTGCATTCTTATCCGTTAGTGCTTGTCTTTGTCTTTGATATAATTTTATTCGGATGTTCTTTCTGAAAATATTGAAATCTGCCTGGGTGGATCACTTCGGGGGCCGATTTTAAGTTTGTGTTTCCACACAAACTGTCTTTGTAACCTTGTTTTTCAAGATTTTTTGGTTTGTTTTTGAAATCGCGAAACAGTTCTTCAGATGCACGTAGGAACCAGCCTTTGACATACTCACCATCTATAAATGGTTTGCCCTTTTGTGCAATTTCTAGTGGTACTACAAAGCTTGCCCGATTAGCATTACGTCTAGATTCCATATAAGATTGAGAAGATAATCGCTTCTAACTACTTGAAACAACAAAATTTACGTCACAGCCAAAGCACGCAGTCTTGCGTCTAAAGTGAATTGAAACCTACATAGAAACATTCGACGATGGCGTCAATTCGAAAGCTTCTGACGGACTGACATATCGGGGGAGGGGTGTGGTGAAAAGCGAGTACAAGTGGCTGAGACATAGGATCTGTGCCTAACCCTCATTATACCGAACTATTTTAAAAAATGTTCCGATAAAGTTAATAATATTTGCATGTAGAACTAAAGAGCCGCAGGTTCAATTCCAAAGAGCCGCATGCGGCTCGCGAGCCGCAGGTTGCCGACCCCGGAGCCAGGGTAGAGTTTCGTTAAAGAGAGACAAAATTCATCGTATTCCCTTTATCAGTTTCCTCTGAGGAATTTTCTGGTGATGTGGCAGGTCTGCAGCAGTACCGCCCTCTGACAGGCGACGAGAATGTTCCTAGGAATGCCCAGAGCCTTGAATTACTTATTATAATATAATTTAGCAATCAAAATAAAAAAAAAAATAATAAAAAAACTCACAGAGTGAAAGGAGACCACCCTTCAATTTCTCTCATAGTTCTCAATATTAAAAGTTTAGTCTCCTCTTTTCTATATAAGAAAATATTAATTTTAATTGCCTCAAATTGATAAACGAATTTTGATTGATTTATGTGTTGTCAACGACATAGAATAATTGTGAAAGGTTTCAACTTGATCCCACAATGGGAATTGGGAGGAAAAGTGTCAAAGAATCCAGACAGACAGACAGACAGACAAACGGAGTATGAAGGGTGTGTCTCTGACGTGGACAGTTTAGAAGCACTAGATTACCAATCGACAACTTCGATGGGTAGGACGCTATTCTCTCACGCCAAAGGCGATCTTCTTTAGTGAGCTTAAAGGAGGACGGTGTAAGAGAGATTCCCACCGTAGGCGCTTCAAAGATCAACTCATTTCAAAAATCAATTCGTCATCACTGATATAGAGGAAAATAGCTGACAGCCGATGGCATCTGAAAGAGACAGTTGGAGAGCTCTCAAAAAAACTGCGGGAAAAAACAGTTGAGACTAAAACAAAAGCCATTATTGAAGGCAGGCGCAGAAAACAGAATGAAAACTTTAAATACAACGTCGACAAACAACGGCTTTGTTTGCATGAAATGCGGGAAAATATGTAGGTCGCCATTGGGTTGGCATAGTCGCTTGAAACACTGCGTTCATCTTTAATCTTCGGGATCGAAAACGTTGCTATTGCTGCGGGGTGTGTATATGTGTGGTGTGTGTGTGAAATGTGGAGTTTTTTTTTTAGGGCTGGTTGAGGAGTTGTGTATACTCTTGATTCCTCTTACCACTTGTTGTTCCTATTATAAATATCGATCTCTGATATGTCGTGGTGACCTGACCTGTGACTAACAAATGAAATAATTGTTTTAGCAACACTAGATTTCAAGTAGGGATTATCCGATCTTATTTGGAAGCTATTTGTAAAGCGTATTCTAATTCAATACATATATATAGCAATGGATATTCGATTGAACCGATTAATCACAGATTACGTATTTCTGTTTATAAATAGCTGAATCATTTACAAAATTAGAACGCCGCTATGCTATTGTGAGTTCTCAAGAGTTTGAAATAAAAAAGGAAGATTTGTTAGTTCGTCCCATAGACTCTATGGTTCTTGTTCGTGGGGTTGTTAGTCTGTCATTTGTCTGTGTGCATTTATTTGTGCGTTCTGTTTAAAGGCACTTCTAATTGTTTGGCATGACATGAAAAATATCACAGCAACACTAAGGTACTAAGTTTACTGGGAGAAAAAAACAACTGTTGAAACATATAAAGTGTTGTTGAGGACAGTGAACAGAAGTGACTTGAAAAATCTTTTTTTTTTTATGTGAACCCGGATGGTCAAGGTAGATGTTTAACTTGTAATGGTCGCTGCTAGGCGATGGGTCGTCCTTCTCGGAGCTTTAAAAACAGCACAAGTGGCCTCTGGAAAAAAAACTTAAAAAAACGAGTTCACCAGTCAATAGTTTGATCTCACTGGCTTAAAGTAGAATGACTAGAAGCTAAGAGATAGATGGTGTGTGAATACTAACATTGTTCTATCTATCTATCTATCTATCTATCTATCTATCTATCTATCTATCTATCTATCTATCTATCTATCTATCTATCTATCTATCTATCTAG
>JADKLZ010000166.1:24334645-24354996 GCA_021533235.1 Biomphalaria straminea
GGTGGCTGCAAGGGAGGTGAGGTGGCTGCAAGGAAGGCGCGGTGGCTGCAAGGGAGGTGAGGTGGCTGCAGGGGAGGCGGGGTGGCTGCAAGGAAGGCGCGGTGGCTGCAAGGAAGGCGCGGTGGCTGCAAGGGAGGCGTGGTGGCTGCAAGGAAGGCGCGGTGGCTGAGTGGTAAAGCGCTTCTGGACCCGGGTTCGAATCTTGGTGGAAACTGTTTTTTTTTATTTAATTTCAGGATCTTTGGGCACCCCTGAGTCTACCCAGCTCTATCGGGAAAAGTAAAGGCGGTTGGACCAGGGGCGTAGCTAGAAATTTTCCATCATTTTGGGGCCCCGGGAGGTTTAACCTCGTTGGGGGCCCCTGCATTTTGCGTAATATTTAACATTTAATGTAAAAAATACATTGTTCTCTTGTTTAGAGGCAGTAAACTTCCTCCATACATTGCAACTGATCTATACTTTTTTCTCAGCTTCAACCAACAGATGGAAGATTCTGAAAGGATGCCTTTTGAATGAAACGCCTGTAAAGCCCCTTTCCGATACCAGATGGGAGGCACATGCTGTTGCAACTGAAGCTATTGTGAAGTCTTATCCTCAGCGTTAGAATGTGTACAAGAAGACCAGTCACAGAAGGGGGACACCAGAAGAGAAGCAGAGAACATTGCAAAGAGGATGCAATAATTACAATTTGCTTTCATGCTTGTCTTTTGGGAAGAAGTGTTACAACATTTTCATAGGGTCAGTCAAGCTCTACAAAATGAGCATGTGAATTTGAAAACGTGTGCTGATTTGTATTCCTCACTTGCATGAATCTAGGAATGAATTTCAAAGAATGGAAGAAGCTGCAAATGAACTAACACAAGGTGTGGAATATAAGGCAACTTTGACCCGTAATAGTAATCTAAAGACAGAGTTCATTATCCTGAAGATCTGAACAATAATTTATATACTGAACTACAACAGTTCCACTCATATATTCGCCACAAGTTTCGTGA
The DNA here is from genome assembly GCA_021533235.1 of Biomphalaria straminea. Classification (NCBI taxonomy): domain Eukaryota; kingdom Metazoa; phylum Mollusca; class Gastropoda; family Planorbidae; genus Biomphalaria; species Biomphalaria straminea. The sequence goes on from JADKLZ010000166.1 coordinate 24,335,641, forward strand.
ATCAAAATCTGAGAACAACACGTTCAGTCATGCAGAACTCTACTAAGTAATAGTTAGAGACAACATCGAGTGTGCTTTTTCAAATGTAGAAATCGCCTTGCGCATACTTTTAACATTAATGGTCACGAACTGTTCAACTGAGCGATCTTTTTTTCAGTTGAAACGTACAAAAAAATCCAATTAGATCAACAATGAAAGAAGAAAGGCTTGATTCCTTGTCTCTGCTGATGATTGAGGTGGACTTGTTGCGCAAAATTAACTTTGATGATGTACTCAAAAACTTTACCAAACGTAAATCTAGAAAAAAGAACTTAAGAATGTAAATGTGTGCTCTCTCTGACTTCGTTAGTTATTATCGTCAGGTTGAAAAAAAATGTTTGGATGCTGTTGAAATACAAAAAAAAAAAATAAATTTAAAAAGAAGAAAATAAAAATACAAAAAAAAAAATAGAAAAGAATAAATTAAAAAAAGAAAATACGCCTAAAAGTCCTATAATACAGAAATACCTTATTTTAGGTTTCATATGAGTGACGGTAGTACAAACATATGTATTAATAATCGTTTGTCTTTCTTAGTTTTTTTTTTTGTGCATAATATTGAACATACCAGCTGTCAGTGGAGGATCGGGGGGTCCGGGCAGAAGGGGGAACCCATGTGGGTTTGTGCCTAGGGCACCAAATTGGCTTAATCCGGCCCTGACTCAGACCATAGTGATACATTTCAAATAGGGCGGTTGTTATGTAATTAGGCCTATATTTCTTGTTGTGTGGTGTGAACTGATCTGTTTTGTGTGTCAATGTCTTGGTGTCCGGACAGCTTGTGTGTTGTACTGTGTTATTGTGAACTGTTTTGTCCTTCTTGTTCAATAAAGCCTATTATCAAGACATGTCTTCATGTTTTTAGTAGGTTACTACAACGGTCTTGAGGCGCGGTGGCGAGCGGTAAAGCGCTTGGCTTCTGAACCGGGGGTCCCGGGTTCGAATCCTGGTGAAAACTGGCATTTTTATTTCGGGATCTTTGGGCGACTCTGAGTCCACCCAGCTCCAATGGATACCTGACATTAGTTAGGAAAAAGTAAAGGCAGTTGGTCGTTACTGGCCACATGACACCCTCGTGAACCGTAGACCACAGAATTAGATGGCCTTTACATCATCTGCCCTATAGACCACAAGGTCTGAAAGGGGAACTTTACTTTACTTTACTACAACGGTCTTGAAATCGGAGTACTTTTTATAATAACAATAATGGAATTTAATGGAATTACTGTTGATAGATGTCCCTCTATACATCTGCACCCCTCGTATCCGCTAGCTTAGACGCTGCCCGAGCCATCACACTTCACTCACGAATGAAACTGTATATCTCCCACGGCAGACTCACATTGACACGACCACTAAGTCAGGCAAGAGTGTTTAAGTATTCATTTAAAAGTGTCTATTTAAAAAAAGCACTGTTTTACATCCAGGCATGATCCATGCAGATTGCAATGAGTGCAGTAAGAAAGAACTTAAGTCCGAAGATTATTTAGAATGAAGTTAAAGTTTCTCGCCCCTCCTCGTTTGATTTGTCATGTCCAGGAAGAACGATCGAGTCGCCAGGTCAGCAATTAACATGGCCAGTGATCGCTGTAGAGAAGCGCTGGGAGCAAAGTCATCAATGGACTGCACCCGTAATGGTTGTCCGTATGTCTATTGTATAGTATCGAGACAAATCGTTATATAGATTGAAATAATTGAACATCTAGTCCTAGACACGAATATATGCTGTAAGTCATTTCCTTTTTCTCTCTTGTACAAACGTCTGGAATGATTTTGGAATATATTCTATGATATATAGGTCGGACATTATAGGGTAAGATAATTGTTATTGGTCCAAACAAATAAAAATTTAGTTTGACTACAATTAATCACCTCGGCATAACTATTATAACATATATAACAACATAAATGCATATACAAGCAACATTCACACACGATACACATACACACCCACAACCAGCGCTTTATGAATTTGACTTCTATGTACTTCTCTATGACGACAAACGACCTCGTAACACTCTGACCGAAAGTGGGATAAAGGAGTTTTAAATCTTTCTGTTTTAGTCTTAATGGAAAGGAGACGACCACTTCGTTCAGATCTTATATTACAGTTGATTAATGGGTGCAAGTTGTCTTTAACGATTGTGTGTGTTTCGGAAATGCATCGTTCATGAAAAAGTTCTTCAAGAGATGGTAGCTGTGTTCGAGTGATATACGATGCTTGCTTTTTTTTTTAGTCTATTCATTCTAATTCTTTGTGCCAGTGAAGTATTTTCATACCAGCAAGTGATGGCAAAGTTAATCAGACTGCTGATGGTTGCTGTATACAAAAGTTTAATTATTGTTTTGTCGATTTTAAATTTTCTTTGCTTTCTAAGATAAAAAAGTCGTTGGTGAATTTCGGTGTAAAGGTTTTGACAATGTTCAGTCTATTTCAGTTTGTTGTTGATGGTTGTACCTAGGTATTTACATTCTTGCACTTGTTCTACTGACTTGCTGTTTATCTGAATTTCTGCAAGATGGCCTTTATGTTTCCTAAAATCTATTATCATTTCTATAGTTTTCTGAACATTTCAGAATAGAAAGTTATCTATACACCAGGGTAAAAAGTGTTAAATGTTGAATGGTACAAATTTTCATCACTTGAAATAAGGCCGATGATTGCTGTGTCGTTAGCAAATTTTTAGATGTGTGTATGAGCCGATTGAAAGTCCTTGATGTAGATAGTATACAATACTGAGGACGGAACGCATCCCTGCAATGCTCCGGTGCTAAGTTTTCTCGTGCCTGACACATGCATATTCACTTTTACATATAGAGTCGTTTTGTGGGCATTGGATAAGAAAGTTTTGAACCCAAAGCTTGACTGTGTTTGCTGACGTTGAAGTCACAGAGCTTTTGTATCATGCGATGTATCTCGTTCTCTAGAACTCACAAGTTAGACGTCTACTAAAGGGCTGAGCGAAATGCAAATGTCTGTCGTGTTTCAAGGGAAACCATTTCCCACTTTGTTACTTCCCTTGTCCCTTGTCTGGGTTTTATTTCTTCCGTCTTTCGAGTTTTTTTTTTCTTACTCTAGCTCTTTATAGTTGACACTAAGCTCATAGAGTCTATATTCTAGAGACCTTGATGTGACTAAATCTAGGCACTGTAAGATAGCAAACTTTGATTACCTTAAAACCGAAACTGCTTTAACTCAAAAAGAAAGAGAGCGAGAGAAAAAAAGAGAGAGAGAGAGAGAGAAGAGGGGGAGAGGAAAGAAAGAGAACAAGCAAAATATAGAGTAAAAATACTTTAAAAAAACGTATCTATCTTTGTCTTTATCTCAGCACTGTAAAATTTGTTTCCTTTTTTTCCGATATCAAACAAAATTAATTAATTACCACTATTTAATTAACTCATTCGTTAATTTTTTGATTGATTGCGCAGGGTTTCAACTGAGAATGGAAATAACCTCTTTAAAATAAGAGACGGACAGACAGACAGACTGACTTCATATAACCAGAGAGAGAGAAAGAGAGACGGAGATAAAAGGGGTGTAGAGAAGATGACGATTAGGTAACCTTTGTGTACCCAAATGTGGTTTTTACGCACATCAATTTTTAAGCTTTTAAGATTATATTAACAGTAGAAACAGATCTAATACTAAACTATTACATACAATATTACATAAACTATTACATAAAATATTTTGTAAGCTATTATATAGGTCATAGGCAATTAAATTAACTACCATACAAATAATTACATAATACACAGGCAGTACACTATTTCTGAAACAATACAATAAGATTGATTTAAGCATATTTATGTGGCCTACTTCAGTCGCTAGTAGACAATCTATCATCTCATAGATATGAGATGAATGCCTGGGCATTAGATATGGTCAAAAGTTACTCGGAACCAAATCAACCACACAATAGCTCCCCATCCCAACGCAGCGGATGTATCCAAAGGAACGGCAAATGTCGATTCAGTTTGGGGTCAATGGGGTCGCATGCTCTGTTAACGTGTGCTGGAAACTGCCTAAGGGTCGCCATACCTGATGCTTCTCTCAGTGTTGACTCCCGAAGTCGTTCTTATGTTTGGGTACAGCTGCAAAGCAGTAGAAGTTTGAATTCAAAATCCCCCCCTTTTCGGCACAAAGCCTAATGGTTTCGGCGCAAGCTTCTCGCCTTGACCCTTCTCCCGTTAGTGAAAACAGTTCCGCCAGGCCCAATATCTGAGCCACTAGAAGGCCAGGAGTTGGACAGGTCGTCCAAGGCTGTTTGATTTGAAGCATTTTATAAGTAGTGGAATGCTTATATCCACTTCACCTTCCTGCAATAACAATCTTAAGGATTTAGATTTTTATCTTTATCCAGTCAGCTGCCTGATGGTATGGTATGCGATTTGGACAATACTTTTTACAACCTCCCCCCCCTCCAATCCACAATTATATTGCAGGACAATTAGGATAGGAAAAATCTTGAACTTTGAATGAGCTTCCGAAACTTAGAGATCCCAAAGCAAGGGATTTGATGGGCCCGGGTGGCGGGGGGGGGGTTGGCCTCTTTAGGGGCTTGGCCTCTTAAGCGGCCTCTGAATTTTTACATTCGACATCAGGATATTAGGTAGTTTACTTAATATATATATATGTGTGGAATACATGCGACATGCTATATATAACCATCTATAAGGCTTGTCTTTGAGTTCGAAGATTCGTTAGGAAATGCAGTATTTCTCGTGGCTGCGCAGCTCCAGCCGTGACCTACATATCTCGCCACACCCAGGACAAGCATAACCATTGTCCACAGGTGGTCGATTTAGATTTTCTTTTGGTCTCAAATGTGTATCCCGCGGCCTTAGTGAGTGACCTCCAGCTGTCTCGTTCTGAAGACGCATGCAACCAGGTGCTCTCTTCTGTCAGCCAAGGAAAGTTGACGCCTAAAACATATCTAAATATTTAATGTAAAAAAAGGAAACTCTTTGAAAAGTTGGGGAGCGGGGTAGATTGTTACATTTGGACCCCCTACCCTACCCTAGCTACGCCACTGGATCCGCAAAAAACAACCTAAACTACACTGATCTATACAAGATAATCTCGCTCACATGTTATTGAAAGCAAAAACACAAGCCGTAGCAGGCAAATTATAACATTTATTTCACTAACAATAATTTACATTCTGCATGCAAATGTGTTTTTGTTGTCCTGACGATTGTTAAAAAGAAGTCATATAGATTTTATATTGTTTTTTTTTTATATTAAATCTGACAGACAAATGAAAGCCAGTGAAAGATTAATTGAAGCAGACGACGTTTGATTGGTTTTTGGTTTTTCCGCTTCCTGTATTCCCGCCCTCGCTTGTTCGTTTCTGATTGGTTGTCAATTTTCCAGCAAGAGAGTACAAATTAGATCTTTGTAACGTTTCTGTTTTTTTTTCTTCTGGAACATGCCATTAAACTAGGGTGATCTAGAGATCAGTATAAATGTCGCAATCTTTGAATAGACCAACCAGTCGAAACCAAACCGGCTGAGTGTGAGATACAGTAGAAAGAATGGCTGTGAGTTTCTTATGCTTTCTTTTCATTGTCAACGCTAGAACATTTTGTTAACAAATTGTAACTTGTGACTATTACAAGTTTGTTAACATATAAACAGATCTAGGATACGTTTTGAATGTTCAAGTTTGATAAAGTTTGTATACTTTAAGGCCAGAAACAAGTTTTTTTTTAGTTTAATTTTTTTGTTTTGGGTTAAAGCTGGACAGGTTGTTTTTTTTTAACTGCTCCCGTAAATGGAAAAGCCGCTATTAGGTTTGTGGAAAATGTCCTTCTGTCCGTCTGTCACAATCTAAAAAAAAAACTAGAAGAGAAATGAAAAATATTATTTCATCATGCCATGCGGCTTGCAAAGTTTAGGTGCATATGCATATGGAATGAATTCTTTGAATGATTTTTCACACCAGATATAGATTTTTTAAAACTAGATTTAGATTTATATTATAATTAAAATCATTGTAGATTCTAGATCTAGAATTTCCAGGTCTAGTTTAGAATGGTATATACTAGATTAAGATATATAGGCTAATTTCAATTTCTAGACTTAAAGAGTAGATTTTTATTTCCAAATTTCTAGAGCAACATTTAATGTTATAAAATATGTTATTTAAATATGTTATTAAAATCTAAAATCTGAGGTTTTTGTCAAACCTAGCATGTGAAGTCTGGACTTGGCGGCCTGTGCGTAACGTGAAAAACTCGGCAAATCGGACAGAAAGGCATATACCAGCACAGTGCTGTGGAGCTCTTAAGAGCAGGACAAGACACGCAGGAAGTCCCTGGTCATCCACTGCACCCAAACTTGTCCCCGGACGTCTTGACCAAATCTTGCATCCGGAAAAGGATGGGCTATAGGGCGAGAGAGTGAGGTCGACGTGTTGCGCGAATCCTCCTCACTATAATCCAAATTCCAGCGCAAGTCACTTGTCACCCCCCCCCCCCCCCAAGTGGTCATCATCGAACCACGATGGACGAACTATATAAAATCTAAAACTAATATATTAGTTTTAGATTTTAATTTAATATTGCATTATCGATATATTATCTAGGCTTTTTTTTTTTTACATAAATCTAATCTAAATTACATCTACATTATTTCAAATTTATATTTTAGATCTAGATCTCGTAGATGAGTGCTAAATCAGAAGTTTAGTTTTGGTAGTTATACATCCTCATTCTAGTTCTATTTCAAAGACAATGTCAATAGCTCTGTTGGTAACTGTGCTTGGACATTGAAAAGAGGTTGCCAAAGTACAAGCTCGATTCTTTGTTCTTTATTTTTTCTGATAAAAATCAATATCAAAAGATTATCTAACATCGCTCGTATTGTACATATCCGGTAGTTTTTATACCGTAATATATATCGCTTTATCAATAATAGGCTCTTAGTTTGTTATTAATGCCAGGTTATCGTGCTGGACTGATTATTTCGACGGTCCCGGGTTCATATCATGCTCTCTGGCATCCCCTGTCGTCCAGCGGAATGTTTGGACAGGGAAGTTAATTATCTGTAACTTTGAAGGAACATACGAAACATGTAAAACATTTTACACGGAAAAAACACATTTTATTACAACGCCAAATGAATCGTTGAAACATTATTACTTTTGACCATCAAAACAAAATCACGTCCTGAATATTTCTTTCGATTAGGCGGATCGAACAGGGATCCGACTACGATGAGGGCCACCTCTGAGTTTGTGTGATAAAACAAACTCTTTTTTTGTAATCTTAATATTTTTAAATTGGTATGCTTTCATATCAAAGAAAATTAATACTGAAATAACTTGGTTTAAATTTTTTAACCTCTATAACTATTCATGTGCATGTTCACCGTACTTAATGAAAATTCCTTTCATTGATAATTCAAAATGAGCAAAGCTCTCTTCAGGGTGAAACTGAAAGTCAATCTATATAAAAACACTATGTTTTTATATCTTTATTAAGAAGTGTAAAGTAGAGACCAAATTATATAGTAAATTCCCAATATATAGTTTGTACATATAATATATATTATATATATTATTATAATAATAATTACTCCATACTCATAATGACTACGGAAGAACATTAAAAAAAAATATAGCCTGTAAAAAAAATAAAGCTGCTGCTAGAACTAAAAGTGTTAATGTAGCTTTTAAAAAATGACGTAATCTTAAATCAAGGAGATTCCTTGTATTGTTTGATTCACGCCACGCGACATTGAACGTGTCAGAGCAGACCTTAATCAGTTCCCAATACGTTTTCGACCAGAGCCTAGATCTAGCAATTTGACAAGTGATGTTGAGTAGGTAGTCATATTTGTTCATCAGTTACCTCTGAAATAAATTAGAATAGAATGGTTTGCAATTCATTTATAGGCCCTATTTTTGAAGTACTCATCTCGAATATAAGAATTATGTTGTACTTAAATTTTTAATATTGAAGATCACAAGTTTTCTTATTGGTGAAGAGCCTATTCTTAGAAATACTTAGGTCCATTGTTGTTGCTTTTTTTTTAGAACATCAATATAGAACAAATTATTTGCTGCCTCTTTTATACATTTCTTTCTATATATTTTTTTAAAATGTTCAGGATTTGATATTCTTATCAAATTTTTAAACAACAATTTAAAACTTAATGTAAAATTTAAATTTATTTGTCTACATGGACGCCAGATGGAGTGCTGAATAATCAGACTTAAGATTTTAAGAACCTCCTGAAAACAGATACACAGTCCAAAGCTGCAGAAAATAGTTGACAGAAACAGAACGATCAAGAAAATGAATTTTTCTCACTTGACACAGAGGTCGTCTTATCATCCTGTCATTTTGTTAGCATTGACATTCATTCTGGGATTGATGACGTCATTTCCGTTTGTGGCTGCAAACTTGGACTATACCTGTGTATTTGGAACCATGTCTCGAACTCACTGTAAGTTGATAAGATAATTTGTGTGCAACTTTGACGAATATGACAGTTGATAGATGAGCAGGAGAAAAAAAAAACATCTCTTCGCAAAAAAAAAGTACAACAATGCAAAAAATGTTATTTCTTATTTGCAACGTAAAAAAAAAAACGAAAGGATTGGTTTCTGTTTTCTTTCGTGCGTCATATTTGTCCTTACTATTTGAACACAATTTTACAACAAAGTATAAAAGATTTAATGGACAGAGTTTCATTGTTATTTAATATTCACATAATTTATGTATACTTAAAACTCTCCCTTCAGCGTTGAACATGAGCACATTTGTCGTTTGCTATGGAGATGGCTATGGAGTCCTAGTGATCGCTTTGAAAAGCAGGCCACATAGATAGCATGGGTAGGTTGGGTCTGCTCAAACTTTGCCTGCTTCTTCTCTCAGCAATAAAAAAAAAACTTATCTACGGTCTTACGACATATCTCCTTGCCTCTTGAGACTCCGACAATCACTGCTTCACGTCACCAGGAGCGATCGAGAGCTAGTGTCCCCGCCGTGAATGTTAATCTCACTCTCCTTGGGAGTGCAATTGTAATGCTTGCCTTGGCCCCCATGAGAGCCGCTTTCCTGAAAACAGCTCTCCCAAAGAAGCCGTCTGGAGCGTTTGTAGTTCTGGGGATAGCGTGTGCCTACTACAACTGCGGTTCTCAACGTTTTATGATCGGCGACTCCTTTTTACAATCCCCCACTCTGCCGACCCCCCCCCCCACACACACATATACAACAATAGAAGAATAGACAATAAAAATTAATATTTTCGATGGTCTTAGGCGACCCCTGGCAAATCGTCAATCGACCCCCTTCGCGACCCGCAGGTTGAGAACCCTTGCCCTACAACCAGTGGCGTCACTAGGGTGGATGTCACCCGGTGCGGTAAAATCAGGGTGTCACCCCCCTAGCGTTCCACTTATTCTTCCATATAAAACAAAAACTCTCGTTGTTAAGTTCTTTTTTTTTCGCGCAATAATACAGTTCGTTGATTGCTGTTACACTGTTTTACATGATGTTAAAATGAATATTAATTATATTCTTTTCTCTGACATATTATCGTTAATTATTACATACATTAAAATCTACATTTTTAAAATTAGAAACAAAACAATGTTAACGGAGCATGCTTTCCTAACTAAACATTAAACAGCTTTTAATGGAAACTTTTGAACATTTTAGTCATATATAGTGCATATAGTGGTAGTTTCCTAAGGAAAACTAATGAAAAAATGCAACTTTATGAAAAGTATATTGATAGGTACAAAACTTGAAATGAATGTTTTTAAACATTTAAAAGTTAACAATAACTTAAGGAATAAAAAATATAAATTTCATTTTCAGGATTTCAAATGTGAAAACTTGTAAATAACTAAACTCAATATATTTTGCGAATTTGTTTTCAATGGACAGAATTGCTTTATTTGAATTTCGTTTTAAAAAATTATTAGTTCTTAATTAACTTTAGTTTTGCAAATCTTCTTTTCACATGACGCCACGTAGACAAACACTTGGCAAGAAACAGTTAAAAGTTTAAACCAAAGGCTGGTAGAGATTCGTTGACGTCCTTCAAAACTTTGCTGCATTCTAGTATTCTAATTTTAGTATTTCTGTTCACATATCTTGTCGTCAGGCCCAGTATAAAATAGATTGATGCACTCAGTATAATCTCTTGTTGTCTAGTTGAATAGTGAATCCAGCATCTTAAGATAACTTTCCCGATATTTTCATATTGTTAAAACGTATTTTTCTGTTGCAATAAAATGCTGGTTTGTTTTGACAAAAGTTATCTCAATAACATTTTGAGCTAACTTTTCACATATTTCGTAAAGTAAATGTTTAAGTGCTCGAGCTTAGCCACCACTTTGACAATAATGAACACTTTAATTTGAAGGTACTGTTGTGTTTAGTTGACTCTTCTCAGTACATCTGCCAACAATAAAGTCAATCATTGAAAGGTATACATGTATTCACAGACAGCTGGCAATCGCTGCGCCTCTAGTGTTGTATTTTCAGAGAGACGACAAAAATTTTCGCCGTCACACTTTCATACAATCTTTCTTTCATGGGTCTAAGAGCAACACGATGAGCACACCAGCGAGTGTTCATTTGACACTCTATCATTAATTATAATATCCCTTCGATTAGTAACAGCGGCAAAGAAATAAAACACTTTTACTAGAGAACCAAGAAATAATAAAACAAAAATTTTCTCTGATTAAGAGTTTTGACCAAATAGCTTAAGTAAACAGTGTACACATCAATAAAAGTTTCTCTTCTGTTCTTCATTATTACTGCCTGCACTTCTTCGTCCATCCTAGATATTGTAGCTGCATTACCTTGTCCCTGAGCTCATTATATCAATACTTTAAGCCTGTCTCTTTCCAGGCATATTAAATTATCAGAACTGATACCATCAGCTTTTGGTCCACTTCAAGAGGAATATCCTACAACATTTATGTAATTTCAACATTTCCATTGCTACTGTTAATATATCTTACAACTTCAGAGATCTGTTAGGTGTGCTGTAATACAAGATATCAGAGTACCTTGCAGCTTTTATGTCTCTTATCTCTGATAAGTATATCCCTTAAGTGGTTTGTAAAAACATTTATAAACTTTCTGAGTTTTGGTACAATCTTGCAAAGTATTTTTTTTTCTTTTGCATTTCTGCCTTGCAATCATATACGTTATTATTTCAGCACTGGGGCGTATTTGGATAACATTTTCACAATACTGTTACGACCTCGCCATGCGCATCGCAAATCTGGCTAGCGCACCTCTAGTGAACGGACTATAACAAGATGTTTACAGAAGAGAGTAACGATTTCCGCCCAAGGCTAGAAGTGGAAATAGAGACACTGTAGTTGAATGAAGATGTTATTTGTGTACTTGTGATGTCTTATAAATAAATATATGTCTCGTTGAGTTGGCCTTGTCACTTAGATTATTACAATGGTGTCAGAAGTGAGGATTTATAGGCAACTCAACGAGAGGAGGTAGGACTTGATCACAATGACATCGTTGAAAACATTAGACCAACTCTCAGTTAAAGAGCTTAGAAAGGAGCTCCGTAACCGATATCTGCTAAGTGGTGGTACCAAGGAGGTGCTTACAGCTCGTCTCCGGCAAGCCTTGGTAGATGAAGAAGAAGATCCGGATGCTTACTTTTTTGAAATAGAACCGGATATTTATGAGCTCATGAGCAAGATGCATGAAGGTGTTGATGCAATGTGTAAACGAATGAACAGGATGGGGAACAAGGTAGATGAAATGGTGTCACAAGTAGAAGGCCAAATAGACCAAATTGATCAAATTGAGTCGCAAGTAAAAGGAGGAATAAACTTGTTGGTGAAGGAGCCGTTGCCTGTGGACTCGTTGGGGAATAAGTTGCATGGTCAGGACTGTGGTGACGGAGACTCTGGGGATTGGAGCGCCGTCTGTGTCTGTGTCTGTGTTGTGGGCAAGTCTTGTGGTTGTGACTTTATAGACGAGGAACGTGACAACGATTGCTGCGACGATCTCGAAGGGAAAGAGAGAAATAAAGAAACTTCAGTCTGTTATGTGCCCGAAGCGTTTGTTCCTGTTGCACCTGTTACCAGTACTTCAATCAGCCGGACAGATCGAGACAACGTTGGGTCTGCGTCTAAGCCTATTGCTATAGACCTTAAAGACCTCTGCCTATCTGCCGGTGCTCATGAAGGAAATGTGAGGCTCGACAACTGCATCCAGAACTTGAGCATGAACTGTACGTGCGGCACATCACACTGGGAATGTGGATGCCAAGAAATCCATCAACAAAGCATGTGTACTTCTGCCATCATCATTGACATTGGCCTAAATGAATGTCAGTTAAACCACTCGAAATCTGAGCTGTCAAGAGGAAGACATCTTCCACTTGGAATTGAAGAGACTTATCTCCTGGACGTGAGACTGTTGGCTGAGGATGACTGTTGTGCATTGGACTCTGTTTGCAACGTGGCTGCATGTGAACCTGTAGCTTCCATGAGAGGCGTCTGTCGGGAGGGTCTGCTGAAACAGCGTGTCCAGTCAACGGCAGAGCTGAAGAAAACTGTGCTCGACACTAACTCGTTGAGTGTCAACCGGCCACACCATCGCCTCAACAACAGCCTGGTCAACTGGAGGAAGAGAAAGCGACGGCTGCGGAAAACTTTGCAGATGGCTTCGTGGGCAACAGGCACCCTACCGCCTGTGGCTCCCACTGATCGACCTCCACCTGAACTGTCAAACCTCAGCTGCAGTGTTTTTCTTTTCGGGACGAAAAGTGTTAAGACGGGGGCAATGTTACGACCTCGCCATGCGCATCGCAAATCTGGCTAGCGCACCTCTAGTGAACGGACTATAACAAGATGTTTACAGAAGAGAGTAACGATTTCCGCCCAAGGCTAGAAGTGGAAATAGAGACACTGTAGTTGAATGAAGATGTTATTTGTGTACTTGTGATGTCTTATAAATAAATATATGTCTCGTTGAGTTGGCCTTGTCACTTAGATTATTACAATACCAAGAAAAAAAAATATTTAATGAAAAATCTTCTTCAATTCGCCACCATATACCAACTTTTGTTTTTCTAGAAACAATGCGATAGTAAGCAATCTATAAGTGCAAGATGTTCCTCTGTTTTCTCATCTATACGTCAATATAGCAATGCCTTCCCTGTCAATTGTTTAAAGCTAAAGTCCGGCTGCCTTATTGTTCCAAAAGTGAAAGGTTGATAAATGTTCAGTCTTCTCGCGAATTTCTCATTGCTTCTGTCACATTTTGAAGTTGGTATTTTTTAATTATTTTTTTTTGGGAAAGTGCATTTTTCCACTCGGGTATCACCCCCTATCGGGTGACGCCACTGCCTACAACGATAAACACTTCAGGCACGTCAACAAAGGGAAGGAACTCTCTTAGAAGCTATAAAATGCTATTCTCAATTAACCATTCTCTTTGTCGGTAGTAGATGCGCGGTGACTGAGTAGTAAAGCTTGGCTTACGAAACAGAGAGTTTCGGGTTCACATCCCAGTGAAGATTCGGATTTTTAAATTCGGGATTTTTAACACGCCTCTGAGTCCACCCAGCTTAATGGGTACCTGATTTAAGCTCAGGAAAAGTAACGTTGGTTGGTCTTGTGCTGACCACATCGTACCCTTCTACATGGTAGATAACAGAAGTAGGTGACTTTTATATCATCCGCCCTATGCGTCTATATTCTCAGACCATAGACCAAGTAGAAAATTTTATATACCTTGGGAGTTTAGTCAGTGTATCAGGTGGAACAAATGAAGACATTAAACGTCGTATAAATCTAGCACGTCAGACATTTACATAGCTAAAACCAACCTGGAAATTTCACTTCTCAAACAAGACTAAACTAAGAATCTTTAATATCAAGGCTGTCCTACTGTATGGTTCTGAAACATGGAGAACAACTGAAGCGACAACAAATAAAGTATAGACCTTCATTAACAGATCTGTTGGAGATGAGTGGACAGAAGAATATAGAGGTACAGATCTTAGAGAGGACGTGGAGAAAGATTGGTCACACTCTTAGAAAGGATACCAGCAACAGAGCTATGCAGGCCATTGAGTGGAACCCCCAGGGAACAAGACGTAGAGGAAGACCAAAAAGAACATGGCGACGCAGTATACTAGAGGAAGCGAGAGGACCGGAAAGGGCTGGGAAGCCATAAAAAAAAATAGCAAGAGACCGTGGAGAGTGGCGTGTATTTGTCGAAGCCCAATCTTTCACGAGGAACCCAAAGGAACGATGATGATGATGATGCACCTTACGGTCAGAAAGAAGTATATCACTTAATAAGGCTCCAACTGAATCATAGCTTCATCAAATATTTTTAATGAATAATTTGATTATCGACTATGTAACACAAGAAAATATAAAACCCTTTCTTAAATAACAAAAAAAATTGCACAACTATGTCTCTCTCTCAAGAATGTAGAAATTATTTCACTTTTTAAATATCAGGCAAAGTAATTAAAAGACCGAAAATTAATTGACTAATTGATTTATTTTTCTATTGATACATTTTTCGTTAAGTACAATGCATACTAAAGTTGTATGGGCAGATGGCAGAGTTCTCACACATAGATAAAGTGTTGTTTCTTTGTAAAGAATGTTTTTTTTTATAAATATTAAATAGTTTGAATGCTATTCGGTAACTTCTACACGTACTTCTAAGCCTAGAAACTTTATGATACGTTGCTAAATCTTAATTACACGATTCAAATCAATAGAAGTACGCTTAATATAATTTTATTTTAAATTACTATTGCGGTCTGTAGAGTATTTTAAAATATTTTTCTAGTTTATTGTAACGTTTAATTTCTAATATTTACTTAGTCACAAAACAATGAATAAATGCATATTACATAACATAAACATTTAATGCTAGCGAAAAGGCCTTGGCTATGTTTTATCACGCTCACATCTGCAATATTTAAATTTTAATATCACTGCCTGGTAAGGCAATCTGAACATTAAAAATAACAAGGTTACAAAGACAGTTTGTGTGGAAACACAAACTTAAAATCGGCTCCCGAAGTGGTCCACCCAGGCAGGTTTCAATATTTTCAGAAAGAACATCCGAATGAAATTATATCAAAGACAAATGACAAATAAGAATGTAGATAGAAGGGTGAAAAATCTTATGTAGTGCCCCAGTAATCCTTAGTTCTCTTTTCTTTGCCTCCTTTTGGGTTGGTTACTTAGAGTCTTAGATAGTAAATACTGTAGTCTATTGTGTCAACAAAAGTAAACGTGAAATAAAATGAAATTTATTACATTATTAATTGTTTTAAATTAGGTCTGATTTATAATTCATAGTAATTAGGTTTTTCCTCTGTAAAAAACTGCTTACATAAGTGATTTTTTAAAATTAGATTTTGAGCTTTTAGCAAAGAAAAAATTGCCGTTGCATCAGAACTTTGAATAATCTAAATTATTGTGATGTCCGATTTTCATTTTCTCTTCTACTTTCTGAGATCTAAACGCGACGGACGGACGGACAGACAAACAGACAGACGGACAGACAGGCCACACAAAACTAATAGCATCTTTTCCCCTTTCGGGAGACGCTAAAAATAAACTTCATAGAATCCAAAATGCTGCAGGTAAAATCATTAGCAAAAAAAAAAAAAAAAAAAAACAACATTTGGGCAGCTGTTTATACAAACATTCATAAACAAAGCTAAAAAGATTGTAGAAAAAAAATGGTTACAAAGACAGTTTGTGTTGACAAACAAACTAAAAACCGGCCCTCGAAGTGGTCCACCTAGAGACAGACGGTCAGATCAAGACATTGGTAGAGGATAGAACATATTAGACTGTAAAAAATATACTTTGAAAAAAATCATAAAAAATACATATCTATTTTACAGGATGTGACTCACAAAAGAATGTAGAAACATTTATTGATTAAAAAAAATTAATGTTTAAGCTGGGTTTCAAACCCAGGGCCTACTGCGTGTTAGGTAAATGTGATAACCAATGTAATGAAACTCATATCAAAATGTACAATACATTTGAAATCTTTCCACTTTCCATATAGAAATAGATGTCAGTCTCTAAGTCGAGATCAAAAGTTATATATAAGTCATTTTAAACCAAGTCTCTATCTAGAGTTAGATCTAAGACTCTTAGACCTAGATTTAGAATCTTGATATAGAATATACCAAGATAAAACTCGTGTATAGATCTATGTAGATCTGGCCTTTATTTATTGTACTTTGGATTCCGATTGTTGTCAAGTGTATAAACTAATGAGGATGTGTGAAACTGCGCTGTGACAGATCTTGTTTTTTTGTATTCTTTTTTTAAATTACAATTGAAACGTAGTTCGTGTTAAAATTCTTTTAGAAAACAACATTTGAATCAGTATTCCATTCCATGAGTTAGTTAATTAATGGAAATCTATTTTATCCATTGATAATTTTTCCGTTGTGACCATCAATACAATCTATTTTGTATCAATGTGCGAATATATGAATGAAGCTTGATTTATTAATGTCGTCAATGAAGAAGCCTGTGACCTTTTCAATTGGACTTACTTCCCCTGAAGTTTTTTATTGAAAAATGGTTTAATTTT
Organism: Biomphalaria straminea; assembly: GCA_021533235.1. Taxonomy (NCBI): domain Eukaryota; kingdom Metazoa; phylum Mollusca; class Gastropoda; family Planorbidae; genus Biomphalaria; species Biomphalaria straminea. The sequence continues at coordinate 24,352,282 of JADKLZ010000166.1, forward strand.
TTGAAAAATATGCTTAGTTTTTTTTTTAAAATTGGATGGTTCACTTTCGGAAAAGAAAAAAAAAGCCGTTGCATCAGTACTTTAAATGATCTAAAATAGCATGATGTCCGATTTTCATTTTCTCTTCTAGTTTCTGAGATCTAAACGGGACGGACGGACAGACGGTAAGACCTGTGACCTTACCTGTTACCTATCCCTTAGTCTGGTGGACCGTTGGGGCACCAAGCAAGACTTGTGGACCATCTTTCTCCATTCCTCTCTATCCTTTGCCCTGATTAAAACCTCGTTCAATGGTAGGCCTGTCCATTCTTTGATGTTGTCTTCCCACCGCTTTCTCTGTCTGCCTCTTTTTCTTTTTCCTGGTACTGTTCCCTGGAGGAAGGTCTTTGCGAGTCCTGAAGATCTTGTTACATGGCCATACATACGGTAAGACAGGTCACACAAAAACTAATATCGTCTTTTCCCCTTTCGGGGGCCGCCAAAAATCACCCTTTTGGTCAGAATTTTTTTATTTTACCATCACATAAGAGATACAAGACACCGATAGCAAAGACAGACAAAAAAATTATTTTCTTTCCCTGGCAATCAAATCAATAATGCATACAATCTGATATAAACTTTTCGGAAGTAAATTATGAGTGAGTCTGGTGTGAATGTATATTTTGGTTTTCTATAGTTATAATGTTTTGTTTTGTGTAATGCACAAATTGTAAGACAAATTTTCTTGTGGATAATAAAGATTATTATTATTATTGCAAATGTAGAACACTATTAATTAATTTTCCAGTGACCGACGGAACTACTTTGGAATACTGTCAGACCGGTATGGAGCCACCAGTTGTACTAAAAGATGATTTTGTCGAGGCCAGGTCACAGTCAGGGCAGTGCTGGGAGTGTATGTGTGACGACGAGACGGGTCTGGCCTGCTGCACGTGAGTAAATTTACTGTCGACAATGCTGTGACCCTAATTTAAAGTTGATGATGAACTCGACCCCATAGTCAGTGAACCGAACTACCTCTGTCAAGTCTATTGATCGCACTGACCCAAGCTGTTTAAATTGAAGGATTATGTTAACTTACTCTAGCGCCGTTATTATAATTTGATTTTTTTTAAATTTATAGTTATATTAACTGTTCGATTGAACGCTTTTGAGAATTAAACGATTGCTAATCGTCTGGTTAGGACCAGTATTGCTTTTAGACTTATTCAAGTGAGTCCTCCTGTGGCATTTTACGTCTCAGTTGACAATCCTTTTATTCTTAGCAACTCCTTCTGTGACTAAGAAGGCCAATCCTTGATACACAGCTGCGGTTGCAGGTTAGGCATATGTAATCGCCAGGCGCCGTTGCATTTCACCCTTCTTTCTGCTGCTGTTGCGTATGGCATTCTGCAATCCGGGACCCTCCCTTTATGCTCTCTCTCCATGTGCATCTATCTGGTATCATTTTTTTCCCAGCTGTTAGGGTCGATTTTGAAGAGTATCATCTCGCGTTTGAGGCTTTAGTTTTGTTAGTCAGCAATATGTTGTCCCACACTCTTTTATGCAACCGTAACATGGTTCCTATTGCTGTAGCTATCCTGTTACTAATGTCCTTTTCCAGTAGAGCATTGTTGGATATGATGGAACCAAGATAGCAAAAGTGATTAACATTTTCTAGTGGTTGGCCATTAAAGTTTACTTTGTGGCGGAATAAATCTCTCCGCCTGCTTGACAAAAATCAGTGTCTACCAAGCATTGATTCTCTCGACCCTTCTTATGGGTCTGATACATGGACAGTGTACTGAAAGCAACTAAGACTTCTTGAATGCTTTCCCCAAAGAGGTTTCCCCAAAGAGGTTTGCCTTCATCATGTGTATAGGTATCGAGTTTGAACCTTCCTTCTGTAGGTCGGCCTTGGATGGAATACTCCTCCTTTTGTACGAGACGTCTAGGAACAAACACTGGTTGATTCTTTTTCTTTTTCTCTGGGTGATTAAAGAGAGACCTTTTTAGAAAGGCTTGCAATACGCCACTTGCTAATGTTGTAATGACATGACGCGTAGAAGTTTTGGGTTAATCGGGTTTTCATAGGATGACGTGACGGAATATTTAAAAACTAAGATTAGAGAATGACGAAAGAGTAGAGAAAAACGGACAAGACGCCTAGAGCTAGCAGGACGACATTTTGACTGTGCCCTTATTTTCAAGTATTAAATTGTTAAAAGTTTCAACTATCGTTTATCAAGTTATTTATTAAATATGTAAGTGTGTGTAATAGCTCGCAACAACACAACTACACAACTAGAACTATCTAGATCTACAAACACCACAACAATGTTGAAACATTTTGTGGCAGGACACTAAGGGTTAATATGTCTGTTGAACTTAATTTATTACTTAGTGCTATTAAAAAAAAAAAAGCAACTCATTCTCCCTAAGTTAACCCTTAGCTCACCTGATTTCATAAAATTTAAGATCGTGCATTTTCGGAAGTAGTATCTCAAAATCTAATGTCCAAAGTACGCACGTTTGCTTATGGGAAGAAATGATAGAGATCCTCATTACGAAATAAAACATTTTTATTCTTCAAGTTGAAATCACGATCAAACACATACTATTATTGCACGTTATAGCTTCATGTCAATATTATATTCTCAAAAGTATTCACCATATAGCTTGAAACTAGGTAAATGATAGACCCTGATATATGCTTGAACCTCCTTTTAAAGGTTT
>JADKLZ010000166.1:24358433-24371958 GCA_021533235.1 Biomphalaria straminea
CATCATAATCTACGCACCGACTAGAACATCATAATCTACGCACCGACAACAAAGGCCACAGCATACACATTTCAGAGCAAACAAAAAAAATTTCGGTTCCGAGGACAGACGCAGACAGTGAAAAGAAAATCTTAATCGACCACCGGAGGACAATGGTTAAGTTTGCCCTGGATGAGGCAGAAATGTAGGGGAATATTATATTCCTCATTATTTTTCGGACTCATAGATAAGCCTCATTATTATTATGTGTTTGTATTTTTGCATTGAATTAAAACCTTATATTGACTTATATAAGGGGAAATCTTACAGTACTGGTAAAGTTAAAAATCTCAATAAAAGAAATAGATTTACAATTTTTCACATTTAGAAATGAAAACGAAATTTCTTGAGTTTTTGAAACATTTGACCAATGAAACTATTTTAGTGTAAAGGTAGATCTACGTACATATGCTTGACAATCATGCCAATGTGTTATTTTAAACATAACTCAACATACACTTACACATACTCAGCATACACATTCACATACTCAGCATACACATTCACATACTCAGCATATACATTCACATACTCAACATACATATATATACTCAGCATAAAGAAAAACACAGTGTGGTCTTGTCATCGTAAACTATACACCACAGTACACTAGACCTACATGTGTAGGTCTATCAGACCAGGTTGTTACAATCAGTCGGACATATAGCGGCAAATTCACAGCTTATTTACTTTTTGGTCAGGGAGGGTGTGTAACCATTTTAGTGTTAAGGTAGACCCACGTACATTCTTGACCAACTAGACCAATGTGCTATTTTCTTGTCTGACCACTTAACACACGAGGAAGTGTGCGAGATAAACCATAGTCCTTCTACGACTAAAGGAGGCCAATGATGATGATGATGACTTAACACACAACAAACATTATCGCAAAACGCGCAAGGAAAAGAACACATCATGTCTATCTGACCCGGTTGTTAAAATCAGTGGGACATACAGTCTATTTACTTTTTCGGCAGGGATATGGATTAATTTTTTTTTTTATGGTTGGTTATCCTAATGCTTTTATCTACATAGACTTAACTTAAGATTAAGACCTAGATCTAAATAATAGGTCTAATGAAGACTATTATCTATCATATGCTTCGGCTTTATCTAAGGTTTAAGCTATAAAAAGGGTGTACTTAATGTTCCTGCTGTTAATAAATTATCGTTTATCGCTAATGAATTGATTGTTAAAATCACTATATATTGACATAATGCTATTATCAGATTACCACTGTCCGCAAACAGAAATTAAGCATCATCATGTGACTTTAAAAAATTCGGAACAACCCCATTGTTTTGGCAAAAACTTTTTTTTCAACATTTATAATGCTGCTACATTCAAGAATTTAAGTGAAGATGTTGGCTCCATAGCTTCTACCACAATCTTACTTGAATAATCCGTCTTCAAATGTAGATTGTGACAATCTTGTTGTTGAATGCATATCTTTCTTTATTAAATTAACGCTGCTGACATGATGTACATGACTAGAAAATAGGAATGAGCTTTTTAACCGTTACCACATGTTGAAACGTTTTAATCATTTTAATTGAACGTTTAGTTTGTAACTCAAATATGGGGAGAAAATAATAAATCTACGTTTTTTTAACACAATCTATCTCTTCCACTCTATTTAAAAAAAAAACTGAAATGGAAAAGTGGTTTGAGTGCTGGGATAAGTCCCAAAAAGCCCGTGGAGTCTGGGAGCGCATGAGGCGCCCTGACCGCACTTCCCCGTGGTGGAGGCTGTCCAGGCCTGAGCAAGCTGTTATAGCACAGAGCAGGACAGGCCACTGTCCTGTTGGCTCATACTTTTCACGGTTAGGGCCAAATTTTGACTCACGGTGCCCCCGCTGCGGGGAAGAAGAGGAAACCGTACCTCATATTCTGTTTGACTGCCCCAGACTTGCTGATCTTCGTCTCGACAGGTCTGGGAAACCAAAACTTCTCGACCTGTATGGTGACGCCTACGCACTACGCAAGACAGCAGGGTTTCTGTCCAGGGCTTTTGCAAGAGAGGATTTAAGCCTCTCAAGCCCTCACTCAAATGGAGTTTGATGATGATGATGATGATGATCTCTTCTACTCTGCCATTCAAACTTTTTAAGCTTTTGCTCATCACTAAAGTTTTGGCTACATTTGTTTGGCTTAGTTCCCTTAAAAATTGTTTAAAGCCATTTCTCCTTCACGCATTCTCCGCCGATCTACTTGATACTTAAATCCAATGAAGCTCAAAATACGGCCCGCAAGCCACATCCGGCCCGCGACTTGGTTTCATCCGGTCCGCCAAAATATCGTCAGAAAATGTAGAAAACAGCCCATAAAAAAAAAAGTATCTTTAACTACGTTAGGGCCTCCACCAGGAAAGTCGATGGATCTTTACTTTTTTTGTGGAACATACTAAGCTAACATGTCAGTTTTATGATGAAAACAACAACACAACAATGGCATTATAAACCAAATATGGCGATATATCTTATTTTGAGCCCAGAATAAAAGATTTTTATTTTCTACGCAATAGAGAGTGATGGATTGATGAGAATATTTACCAAACAAGAGACGGAAATGAGTCCTTGGTAAAGCGAGCTACATTGCTTCGCACATTTTAAGTAGAGAAATGGAACAATTTTCGTGTGCGAAGAAAATATACTTCAAATAGGTCATGAATTAATGTAAGTCCTAGACCCACGAGTTTCTTATAAGCCTTATTTCAGGAGAATTTCATTTCGTTTTTGTATCTTTTCGGTCATGTGGCCCGGGACATGAATGCCGGAAATTAAAATGGCCCGCAGATCGAATAAGTTTGACATCACTGGTTATAGACATATAAATATGTCTATGGATGTCAAACACATTCCGAGAAATGCGCAAAAAATTGTATTAGCTAAATTAATGAACTAAATGTGCACACATTTTGACGCACTTAAAAGTAGAGTGTCGTTTTCTTGGAGGTTCGATCAGCGCTGTTATTAATGAGTCTGACATCTGGTTCTGGCGGTGGTTGGCTGAGAAAACAATACGATGCAATGCTACACATTCACATCGTATACGCTGTTCACATACATGGAAACCATCCATGCAAAACCTTTTCAATTTCTGATTTTTTTTCTAAAAATCCTTTTGCACACACTTGCCTTCAGGACATATACTTTTTCACTAGAACCAAAGAAGCACGCATTCCAAGAGAATGTCCTAATCCAGGGCGGTAGGGCCGCGTGCTCTGTCCCAGGACGGACTTATCGCAATACAGCCACTGCTAGATATAAAAAAAAAATACATCAACAAGTCGATGCTACACCACAAACATAAGTTTAAACAAGGTTACAAAGACAGTTTGTGTGGAAACACAAACTCAAAATCTGCCCCTTGAAAAGGTCCACCATGGCAAGTAAAAAGGCAGGTATCAATATTTTCAGAAAACACATCATAATTAAATTCTATAACAAACAAATGACAGAGAAGAATGGAGAAAGAATGTTTACAGATCTTATGTGGTGCTCCAGCGGTCCAGCAGGCCAAAGGATAAGTGAAAGTGAATGTGAAGTAAAATACGAACCTGGCCTAACTTATGTCTTATAATAAATATCTAATATCCTCAAAAAGAAAAAAACACTAAGTGAAGAAAAAAAAATTATTTCGTTCAGTGTCCTATTCTAGCGATGCCCAAAATACGGCCTGCGGGCAAGATCCGGCCCGCGACTTCTTTCATCCGGTCCGCCAAAATATCGTCAGAAAATGTAGAAAACAGCCCATAAAAAAAAAGAAAAAATTATCTTTAACTACGTTAGGGCCTCCACCAGGGCCTCCACCAGGAAAGTCGATGGATCTTTACTTTTTAGTGGAACATACTAATCTAACATGTCTGTCTTATAATGAAAACAACAACACAACAATGGCATTATAAAACAAATATGGCGATATATCTTATTTTGAGCCCAGAATAAAAGATTTTTATTTTCTACGCAATAGAGAGTGATGGATTGATGAGAATATTTACCAAACAAGAGACGGAAATGAGTCCTTGGTAAAGCGAGCTACATTGCTTCGCACATTTTAAGTAGAGAAATGGAATAATTTTCGGATGCGAAGAAAATATACTTTAAATAGGTCATGAATTAATGTAAGTCCTAGACCCACGAGTTTCTAATAAGCCTTATTTCAGGAGAATTTCATTTCGTTTTTGTATCTTTTCGGTCATGTGGCCCGGGACATGAATGCCGGAAATTAAAATGGCCCGCAGATCGAATTAGGTTTGGCATCACTGGTTATAGACATATAAATATGTCTATGGATGTCGAACACATTCCGAGAAATGCGCACAAATTGTATTTGCTAAATTAATGAACTAAATGTGCACACATTTTGACGCACTTAAAAGTAGAGTGGCGTTTTCTTGGAGGTTCGATCAGCGCTGTTATTAATGAGTCTGACATCTGGTTCTGGCTGTGGTTGGCTGAGAAAACAATACGATGCAATGCTACACATTCACATCGTATACGCTGCTCACATACATGGAAACCATCCATGCAAAACTTTTTCAATTTCTGATTTTTTTCTAAAAATCCTTTTGCACACACTTGCCTTCAGGACATATATTTTTACATTAGAACCAAAGAAGCATGCATTCCAAGAGAATGTCCTAATCCAGGGCGGTAGGGCCGCGTGCTCTGTCCCAGGACGGACTTATCGCAATACAGCCACTGCTAGATATAAAAAAAAATACATCAACAAGTCGATGCTACACCACAAACATAAGTTTAAACAAGGTTACAAAGACAGTTTGTGTGGAAACACAATCTCAAAATCTGCCACCTTGACAGGTAAAAAGGCAGGTATCAATATTTTCAGAAAAAAACATCAGAATTAAATAATATCAAAAACAAATGATGGAGAAAGAATGTTTACAGATCTTATGTGGTGCTCCAGCGATCCAGCAGACCAAAGGATAGGTGAAAGTGAATGTGAAGTTAAATACGAACCTGTCCTAACTGATGTCTTATAATGAATATCTAATTGAGCTAATTGCTTTGTAAAAGGGTCAATATCTATTCAAATCCTCAAAAAGGAAAAGACACTTAGTAAAGAAAACATTTCTTTCGTTCAGTGTCCTATTCCAGCGATGCCCACGAAGTGATTTCATCCGGCCCACCGAAACGTCGGTACAAAGTGTAGGAAATCTTCGGCCCTTTTTTTTTAATTTTGAAAAATGTATCTACCAACGTCAGGGCTCTGACTTTTTCTCTAATGGATTGGTACCATGACAATTAGAATTTGTAGGTTTCTGCAGTCGGAGAGCCGAAAAAACTAAAAATGGACTCTGTTCGAAATAATAACAATCTCAGGGTTTTCACTATATATACTTTAATAACTTATCACGTTCTCAAAACAAAACCATTTTCCTTTCGTATCTTGTCAGTTTCTGTCTACTTCCTCTTTTTAACCTCTCTTCCTTTCATTACACAAATTCGCACCTTTTCCATTCGCACCATGTTGCACTACGACCGTAAACCCCCCCACCCCGTTGAATTTAGAATCTACCAAGAAAATGAATGTACCTTTACTTCTATCTTTTTTTGTGGAACGGATTGTAAAACATTCTTAGCTTGAATGCATAGTTCACGCTCAATAGCAAGAATTACTTTCTTGTTCACTCTATCTTCGTGAACTCTTGATTAGTTTGAAGCGCGAGAAGCTTTTTTTTTTACCAAATTACAGGTACTGTTAACAAAAATTCTGACAGCAACAAAGTAGTTTAGAAAAGCTGTACAGATAAGCTAAATTTTCTTCCGGGGTTTGGTGGTATTTGGCAGAATATGCCTTAAAGATTACATTTCAACTGCTAAGTCTAGACCACATATATCTGCCGACTGATCAGTTGATGACGTCAATGCTTGCTCAGGGCTCCCTGAAAACTTTCTTAAGTCATCAAGCTGAAGGCTCTTGAAGGTAACAGGAAACCCCCCAAAATTGTTGTTCGTTTTCAGCTGTTCATAATTCTGTTGAAGTAATTTATCCTGTAGTCATCTTCAGCATTTCCAAGTGTGAAGTCTTCCACAGATGTATCATACTGCCTTCTCCTTTGAAGATTGGCTGGAAAGATTGCAACAACATCCATGTTTTCAACCAATTCCTTTTGTTGTCACAAGAATCGGAACAAGCCCATCAGCTCTCAGTTTCTTTAAACAAGTCATCCAGTTGTTGTACGAGTCCATTGCAGTGCTGAAATCTACTGTTTCACCTTGCAGTTCTTTACACACAAAATTGACTTGGAAGAGCACGTCGTACCATAACACAAGTGACACTAAGACTTTGTACAGCTTCAAAGTTTTCTTACAGTGTTTCTGATTCACTTTTAATTATCGCATCATTAGTCTCTTCAGCTAATACATCGAGTGCGTCCCAAATTTCATTGATAACGAAGTGATTTGACACTATTCTACACTCCCACTTCGTTTCGCTTACGTTTTACAGACAGATTGGAAACATGCTTTCTGAAGAGTAACCATCTCTTTGTAGATGCTGAAAAGATCGTGTACACCCGTTGTATAGTTCCAAAAAAGGTTCAAGCATCAGGGCAAGTTTTCATCATGTCTGCTACCACCAGATTGTAATTATGACACGCACATGGAGTAAAAATGTTCTGTTGTTAATATTTAAAAGCCATTTTTTAACTCCAGAATGAACACCTTTCATGTTCGCACCATTATCATAAATTTGTCCAGGAATATTTTCACCATTTACCTCAAGCTTCTCTAACTCACTCACGAGTACATCGCGTCCTGGCCAGTTGGACTTTCCACAGGAAGAAACTTAACGAAACATTCATGTACCGCCACAGGCTCTTTCACATTAACCCCATACCTGATAGTTAATGACATCTGCTCTTTGTGACTTAAGTCTGGGGTACAATCCAATATCACTGAAAAATACTTTACATTCTTAAGCAGAGCACAACGCAGATGGCTCCATCGAGATGGCATAATAAGTATAAATATTAGAAACAAGTTCATTGACTAATTAGGATTCTGTTTGAAAAACAAAACTTTGAAATTATTGTTTTAAGCGATTTAGAGGATGCCAAAGCTTTCATAGCTAACTGTGCAAAAGAAGAAGAAAATCTGAGTGATATAAAATATTTCCAGTGGCTGGATACTTTGTAAAGAAATTGCCCATAAACAAAATTACTTTTATAAAACTAGATGTCACTGATCAAGCTAAATGTTCTGTTGCCGCTATTATGAAATGTGAAGAACACAAGAGGCATTATGATCATAAGATCATTGCCAAGTGACAAGAACGTTATCATTCTAACATATTGTAATAACTTAAGGGAAAGGCAACTCAACGAGACATAGATGCTTATTTACATGACATCACAGCTACACAAAACAAGATCTAGATCTACATTTAGCACTGTCTCGTAATCTTGGCTCACAACGTGGGCGGAAATCGTTAGTTTCTTAATGTCAACTTCCTGTTCTAGTCCGTTCACTAGAAGTGCGCACCTGTGCACTAGCCTGGATGGCGGTACGCAACGCAGAGTCATAACAATATTTTAGAAAATTCAAAGACAAGGACCAAAAGTGTAAATATTTTCACCAATTTACAAAATGTCTTATATAACTTTTGGATAACTTACTTTCATGTATGTTATGTGCTTGAATGATTTAATTTTAGTCTTTCCTGGGTATATTTCTTGATATTTAGGAAAATACTTATTTGCCCCTCGAAATACGCATTTCTATTTTGGCATGTAGATTAAATGTATACACTTGATGAAGGATAAAGACACCCTCAAAGGCATACATATAAGTGGGGCACATTATCCAGTTCTCGATCAACATTGGTCATACAGATCTTGAACACATAGAAAAGTTCACCTATTTAGGAAGTGCTATCTCAAGGGATTGAGTTGCATATCATGGTGTTACTGGTCGGATTGGAAAGCAGGAGCCGTTTTTAATAAATACGACCTATCTGAACAAATTTATTAGCCTGTAGATTAATTAAAATCCCCCTACTCAATACAATCATTGTCCCAACGGCCATCTACGCTTCGAGGCGTAAAAAGGTTGAAAAGAGGCTGAGTAGTGATGCTGAGAAGGATCCTACAAATCCGAGATATTGCTACCAATAGAGAAATAGTTTTGCACATAGGCATTCGGCGTCTAAGGGAAGTGGCGACTGAAAGTCGCTTGACATTTGTGAGACATATCATTAGTTAGACAAGTCAAAAAACGTTTACTGTAGTCAGCCTTAACATGAAAGAAAAAAAAAAGCTTGGCAGTCCACTTTTAACCTGGCCACAGACCTTTGTAGAAGTCCTGAATTTCGTGGGCACGTGCTGAGAAGTGTCTGTGAAAGTCGCCTAAGACTGATTTCCGTGGAGAAAGCGTGCAGCCTTATGCGTCGCATGGAGTGCAAGAGGCTTATTTCTTTGTCAGGGGCGGACTGGGTGTTAAAATCGGCCCTGGCATATCTATACTATCAGGCCCATAAATTGCATATCATATGATGGGCGTCCAATCATAGACATGCTTGAACTCAAAATCATTACGTTAAGTTTTGAGTATCAATGACTGTATGTGCATACGGTGTATTTATTAAAAAGATAGGCCTTATGTTGCTTTTTTAACCGCTAAGTGTGTGGGCCATAAAAAGATAAAGCTTACTGTAGCACTGTCCATGGATGTAGGCAATTACATTATTTCGGAAAATTTGTTACATCAAATTAGTATTACACCGTAGAGAGATTTCTTTTAAACACGACGCTCAGAAGAGAGAATATTATAAAACAGTTAACAATTTAATACAAAGTGACATCAATGCGGCCTTTTCGGTGGCCCTACCTGCACATTTAGATACCGGCCCACCGAGCATATGCCCAAATGTCCATATAGCCAGTCCGCCCCTGGTCTTTGTGTTTTTCAACACATTGCAACAATAAATGTTACGTTTATATGTGGAAGTGACTTACATGCACTCTAGGTTGTCCGGGGCGAAGCCTCGGGCGCCTCCCTTTTTTTTTTACATTTCTGAGCTTCAGAAACTCTTTCTCCTGGCATTTATAACACATAATAATAAATTCAGAATTAAATGAAGAAGGGTTGGGACATAATGATACTAAACTGTGTGAGACATTTGGAGACAGTAACTTTGTTTTTAAAGTTGCATTTTGGAAAAGTGCATTTTTCTCATTTAAGTGTCACCTCCTTGTGGGTGTCACCCCGTGCGGGTCGCACTCTTCCCCCGCACCTGCCTAGTGATGCCGCTGGTTCTAGATCTAGACCTACTTCTAGATCCAGATCTGGTTTGTATGACAAATGGAAGGGGAGATATTGATTTTCATTTGCGAGGGGAAAATTCTTAATTTGCGTGATACGTCATTTTTAGTTCACTACCCAAAGTAGGTCAAGAAGATTTTTCTCTTTAGTACGAAGAATAAATCTTTACTTTTTTAGTTTCTCTTTATTACATGTAACATTGTATTAGTTTTGAACGCAAGGATAAGGTGGATAATTATTATTTCCAAAAGATAAAAGTGTACGCTATACAGGGCCGCCGCAACCTATTGTGCAATGTGTGCATTGCACGCAGGCGGTCGAATGTAGGGAGCGGCTTAATCATTATTCCAAGGTTCCTTTTTTTTAATTTTTGGTTTAATATTTAAAAAATTACTTTAATTTTAATATATATAGGGTTTTTGTTGCGTATGTATGTATGTATGAGCCCAATGGAAATCAAAACCGCTTGACCAATCTTGATTAAACTTGGCAGAAATGTTCCTTGGGTAATAACTTAGGCCGTAGTGTATATATTGTAGCCCTAAAACAAACTTAAGACCCTGAAAAAAAAAAAGTTGACCAACTCTATTAAACTATTCTATCTCATAAATGTAGGTCACAAAACTATGACTTCATGATTAAACAAGACAGAGGGGTCACGCATGCGCACAGAAGAAAATGACTAGCTCTAGATCTAAACTCTCATTCAAGAAAACATTTTTTTTTACTTTCACTTAATAGAGATGGGAATCGAACCCAATTTTTAAAGTTCGGGTTCGGTTCGGTTCGGTCAGATTTAAGTTCGGTTCGATGACTTGTATAGTTCGGGTTCGGTTCGGTTAGGACAGGTCTAAAGTTCGGGTTCGGTTCGGTTCGGTCAGGTCTAAAGTTCGGGTTCGGCTCGGTTCGATGTTATGAAATTATCTAATAACAAAATTAAGTTATAAGGTTTAATGCAATTTATTAGCTAAAACACTTTCATTTGAATTTTTACATAAAATGAATACTTTGAAACATATTAGCTATTGCAACTTCAATCTAAAAATTGCTTCAGCATAGACTAAGTGAATTTGGTGGCCCCGAATAAAATAGAAAAAGACTAAAGGTAGCGCAGTGCTGTTCCCGATATAAATTTCCATACTGTAAATACACTAGCGCACACGAATTCAATGTAGCGTTGCGTAAACTTTCCAGTTACTGTTTTATGGTTGGGATATTTTCTTTATTTTATTTGAAAGGTTGTTTTTCTCAGTCAAAGCTCCATCAGTTATTACCCATGCCATGTTGTACAAGCAGGGCCGGATTAAGCCAATTTGGTGCCCTAGGCACAAACCCTCATGGGTGCCCCCTTCTGCCCGGACCCCCGATCCTCCACTGACAGCTGGTATGTTCCTGTTACCTGTTACCTATCCCTTAGTCTGGTGGACCGTTGGGGCACCAAGCAAGACTTGTGAACCATCTTTCTCCATTCCTCTCTATCCTTTGCCCTGATTAAAACCTCGTTCAATTGTAGGCCTGTCCATTCTTTGATGTTGTCTTCCCACCGCTTTCTCTGTCTGCCTCTTTTTCTTTTTCCTGGTACTGTTCCCTGGAGGAAGGTCTTTGCGAGTGGACCGTTGGGGCACCAAGCAAGACTTGTGGACCATCTTTCTCCATTCCTCTCTATCCTTTGCCCTGATTAAAACCTCGTTCAATTGTAGACCTGTCCATTCTTTGATGTTGTCTTCCCACCGCTTTCTCTGTCTGCCTCTTTTTCTTTTTCCTGGAGGAAGGTCTTTGCGAGTCCTGAAGATCTTGTTACATGGCCATACATTTTGAGCTTTCGTTTCTTCACAGTATTTAGCAGGTCATCATGGGGTCCGATCGCTGCCGTAACCCTGTCTCTAATCTCTTGATTTGGTATGTTCAATATTATGCAAAAACAACTAACAAAGACAAACGATTATTAACACATATGTTTGTACTACCGTCACTCATATGAGACCTACAATAAGGTATTTCTGTATTATAGGATTTTTAGGCGTATTTTCTTTTTTAAATTTATTCTTTTCTTTTTTATATTTTTATTTTCTTCTTTTTTATTTATTTTTTTATTAAAAATAAAATTTTATTATGAAATACATTTTAAACATACACAATTTAATAAATCACACAAAATCCTTTATTTCAACAGCATCCAAACAATTTTTTTCAACGTGGCGATAATAACTGAGAAAGTCATAGAGAGCACACATTTACATTCTAAAGTTCTTTTTTCTAGAATTACGTTTGGCAAAGTTTTTGAGTATATCATCAAATGTAATTTTGCGCAACAAGTCGGCCTCAATCATCAGCAGAGACAAGGAATCAGGCCTTTCTTGTTTCATTGTTGATCTACTTGGATTTTTTGTACGTTTCAACTGAGAAAAAGATCGCTCAGTTGAACAGTTTGTGACCATTAATGTTAAAAATATGCGCAAGGCGATTTCTACATTTGGAAAAGCACACTCGATATTACTTTGTAGAGTTCTGCATGACTGAACATGTTGTTCTCAGATTTTGATTCACGAAACTTGTGGCGAATATATGAGTGGAACTGTTGTAGTTCAGTATATAAATTTATTATAAATTATTGTACAGATTTTCAGGATAAGCATTAATTAGTGCTTCACAACACTACAATGTTTGTGGTACATCGACAACAAGAAAATCGAACTACTATATCATTATATACCTGCGCTCGTCTACTCATCTCTGTCTCAAGTTTGTCAACAAATGGCGTAGAAAGTAGATATACGAAATTTGTTTCTGGCATTCAATGAGACCTCAGGGGCATTACCATGAATGACCACTGTCTTTCGTTTACTATTAAGGGTCAAAATTGCCTTATATTGCACACCTGGTGTTAGTTCTTTTGCAGCTTCTTCAAATTTTCAAATTCATTCCTAGATTCATGCAAGTGATCTGCTAGTGAGGAATACAAATCAGAACACGTTTTTAAATTCACATGCTCATTTTGTAGAGCTTGACTGACCCTATGAAAATGTTGTAACACTTTTTCCCAAAAGACAAGCATGAGAGCAAATTCTAATTCTTGCATCCTCATTGCAATGTTTTCTGCTTCTCTTCTGGTGTCCCCCTTCTGTGACTGGTCTTCTTGTAAACATACTAACGCTTCTATAATCTGAGGGTGAGACTTTACAATAGCTTCAGTTGCAACAGCATGTGCCTCCCATCTGGTATCGTAAAGGGGCTTTACAGACGTTTCATTCAAAAGGCATCCTTTCAGAATCTTCCATCTGTTGGTTGAAGCTGACAAAAAAGTATAGATCAGTTGCACTGTATGGAAGAAGTTTACTTCCTCTAAAATTACTTCATGAACTTTTTGGGACATAATTTCAATCAGTTCTTCACATATAGTTTTGGATAAATAAGAAGGATTTCCTTTTCCAGAATTTCCATATTTCGCAATGTGTGATGCTAAAAATGGATCAAACTGACTGACCAACTCCAGCATCCCTAGATAATTTCCATTTCGTAAAGATCCAAATTTTTCATTTGTCCCTCTCAAAGCCAGACCACGCTCAGCTATTGTACAAATAACCGCTACTGCTCGCCTCAAAATATGTTCCCAGTAACTGTACTCCTAATTAATTTGCTCTTCTAGCTTTTGTAGTAGACCCGAGCCTTGTCGACGAGTTAGGTAGATTAACATGCAGTCTTTATGAGTAGCGCTTTGTTCATGATTATCAACTTGAATGTTATTTTTCCAGTCAATGAACCCATTTTTATCAGCCAAACTTGTGGAACCTTTAAACGCAAATGCTATGCAAATGTAATGAAATTTACAGCCATTTAATGTCAAGTCGACAAATTAGCACTATTCACAATTATTTTCACTAGCAGACCAAAACGGAAGTGAATTTGTCGATAGGCATTAGTGCGTTACGTAGCACAAACATCTCGTATAAAAGTAAAAAAAATTAGCACAAAATGCCTCGAAGAAAAATAGCGAAAAATTGGATGGGGATATTTTACCCCCAGGTTGTGGGACCAAGGTTAAATAATGTGCGATTCATTATTACATTTGCGTTTGTCTTGTCGATTTCGCGCGGCTACCGGGACAATATACACATTTTTATTGCGGACTTCTGGTGCCCCCCAAATGCTTGGTGCCCTAGGCACGTGCCTTGTTTGCCTAATGGTTAATCCAGGCCTG
>JADKLZ010000166.1:24387839-24418977 GCA_021533235.1 Biomphalaria straminea
AACTCATCAACATACAGTAGCAACATATCCCAATCCATCAACATACAGTAGCAACATATCTTAACCCATCAACATACAGTAACAACATATCTTACCTCATCAACATACAGTACAACATATCTTATCCAATCAACAATGGGAACAAAATATCTTAACCTATCAACAAACAGGAACAACATATCTTACCTCATCAACATACAGTACAACAGATCTCTGCGACTTCTCGTAGTGGTCGATTTTACCTTTCAACTTCAACTGTTTCAGAAATAAAGTTGAATGAAATTGACGGGAACACATTTTATTAACACCGGACAAACGTGTGATGGAAGAAATAAACAAGCAAGACTAATCGAGCCGCTTATTTCGCAATTTTTATTGAAAAGGGAAAAATAAGTTCCAAAGATCCTTTACATGTACGACTCATTTGATTATTCATTGATACCAAACCAAAAAGAGTATGTTAAAAAAGTAAATATATTGTTAGCATATGGATGTTTTATTTTGCTTCATAAAATGCTGTCAAATTCCATAAAAGGCCTAAACACTAACTTGCAACCTTTGATCGGTGGTTATCAACAGCTCGTTGCTACGTCATAGGCCTTTACGACATATCAACGAGCTGTTAGTCTCCATTGCTTTCAGTATGCGACGTCGCAGGTCAGTGTTGAAGCCTAGTATAACTAAAGGCCTTTATGGGATCTTCCGAACGTATTACGCTATAGAGAAACAGCTAATAAAAGGTTAAATCTATTAATCTATGAGGTCCTGGAATCTTTGCTTATTTGGCGGGCGCCTTTTTAATAGTTTATGTATTAATCGTATCAATACATCAAATAAGCAAGTGACTTTTACCCTCGCTTAATAAATTCATTCAACATGCTTCCATTGGCTGTTACTGCCACGAACTCGTACAAATTCACTTTTGTTTAACCAGACGTTTCAATTTCAGACGTTCTATCCGAAATGAACTGAACTGCTGGGGCGGCAGGGGTTCAAATCTACATGAACCATCATGCACAAAGCACATATTATAAACCCAGGCACTTTTCCAACAATCATCGTTATCTTTCCTTTGATCTCCTTGTGGAACTTAGGGCCTCAGTAAAAGCACGCAACTCTCTACGTTCACTTGATAGATTTTTTTTCATGGTTTCACAGCTCTTTCCGGTCCTCTCGGCTTCATCCAGTATACTGCGTCGCCATGTTCTTTTTTTGGTATTTGTCACAGTCTTGTTTAACATTATTGTTAAATGTTCACCTTTAGTTAAGACGGGGAAAAAGACACGCTTAACTCCTGGTGTAGAAAAACAGGAAGTAGAATAAATAAAATTGACTTGAGTTCAAGTCAGTTAAGCCAGTCAGTTCAGCCATTTCAAGTCAGTCAGTAAAGTCAAGTCAGTAATCTGTTATCCTCTGAAGGAGGCAGTAAGGTTTTACATTGGTAATAGCGACTTAGAGAGTCGAGTTGTGACTGTGAGTTAGTCTTGTGAGACGTGCATTTCTTAAGTTTAATATTGTGTATCATTCTTTATTATGGAAGTTCATTGTTACCCGCTGTGATGCGGATGGTATTTGTGATCTACACTGGATAATTGAATGTATTGAACGTATACTTGATATATATAGTTCGTCCATCGTGGTTCGATGATGACCACTTTGTCATCCATTGGGCTGAGGGCTTTGCACTGGGGTTTTGTGCCTCCTCATGTGGCTGGTGAGACCTATGCGAGCCAGGAATGTTCGGCCGCACTCTGGGCAGCTAATTCCAGCTGGAGCTAGTGTCGTTTGCCTTGCTTTCCTTCTCTGGCATTTTTCTTTTGCCAGCGTTGTTTTTTTTTCCTCAGCAACCTGTGCGCCGAATCTCACAGCGCGGCGCCATGATACTCTGTCATGTGCCTCTGTCTCCCAGATACTTGATACCGCTCTTTTGGCGGATGTTTGTCATTTATGAACCCACGCAACTGACGAGAGAAGTGCTGTATATTATTTATTTTATCGTCAATAAACTTTATGTTTTGTCTGCTAAAGAGGATCTTTAGTATCTGTGTTCGTCTCCTGTTAAGTCTGACTCCAAGAAGTGAGAACCCAGCACTCCACGACATTCGCGACACAGTAGTGACCAGTCTAGTGTGTAGTAATCACATTCAACATTACACAGCCAAAATCAGACCCCATTCATTGCTGTTTCACCATTTATAGCTATTTCAGTAGTCCTCTTCGTCTTGTTCCCTGGGAATTCCACTCTAAGGCCTGCCTAGCTCTGTTGTTGGTATTATATCTAAGCGTGTGACCGATCTATCTCTACTTTCACTTCAAGGTCTGCACCCCCATAATTTCTCTGTCCACCCCAACAGTTTAGTTCCAACAAGAAGTACAGCTAAAAGCATTATTAACATGGTTGAGATTTAAATAGTACAAAACAAACAAGCAAATAAATATTTAAAAAAAAATATTTCTAATGGAAAATTAATCACCAATAATTAATTAATTAGTAAATTTTTAAATGATTCCTGTTTGGTTAAGTACAAACAAAATAATTGTTGAGCTGTATTCCAGAATGGATGTGGGGAAAATGTGTAAAAATATTCTATCACAGACAGACAGACAGACAAACAGAAAGAGAAAGAGGGAAAGAAACGTGAGTAGCTCAATGGAATGATGGGGACATATATTCATAATAGGATGAACAGATATTGAACAAATTGAATATTGAAATATTGAATATTGAAAAAATCTACATGTTTGTTTCTTTCGACTTTAGACCATAGACTATATATAAGTCAATTGAAACTAAACAAAGAAGACTTTAGTTGACTAGAACATTTACATCTCTTAAACACACAGGTATAGATCTTACATTTTCCAAGTCTTCGTCCACTGGGAGATAGCCAGTAAATAGCCCAACGTCTACTACGGACATGCCAGTTGTTTTGTTACCGAGAAACCTGAAACACATACACACGGAGCTGTTTAGAAGTAAATAGGCAATGACTTTTTTAAAATTGGTTCTAAATTAGGAGTCGCAGACAACCTGAACAAACAAATAAAGAGCATACCTGATGCATGAAAATCTAAATAGACTAATAAGTAGCGTACTCAAAATACAGGGATTGGATTGGCCGATAGGCGGCGTTCTCTAAACAGTCAAAAGGTATTAAAAGATACACTATCCAAGACTGGCTTGGACTGATTTTCCAAAATTGGACCATTGCAAACATCAATAATCAGAAAAGACTTGCAGCATTGTTTTATCTTTAAATAGAAATAAAAGTAAAGTTCCCCTTCCTTGCACCACGGTTAACATTAGACTGTTTTATTGATCCTTACGGAAATTGGTTGTGATTACAAGGACTCTTTTCTCACATAAAGACAACACATTCAGCGACCACACACAGGCATCTTGGTGCTTTTCATGTTCTCTGATCAATGAGTGGCGGTGATAGAGTCTGACCTAGTGAGGTACGAACGAGTTTTTGTATCTCTCCGATCTTGTTTTGATTGACAGCAGTCGCCTACTTCGCGACGACATGACGTAGTTTTGATAGAGCGGGTGGCCTTTGTCTTCCAAGATTTTTTTCGATTTTTCTTAGACACTTTTGTTCATAAAGGTCCTTTAAATGTGGTGTAATTTTGTATGCCCTTTTATGATGTTTTCTAGACGCAGTTTAGATGAGGCGCTGCCTTGCCAACAAGTCACTTCATATGTCAGCAGACTTTGTATAGTTGCGCCGTAAAAATAACGTAGGTGTTATGTGGCAACCGCTTTTAGTTTTCCCGTCTAAAGTCTAAAGTCAGGTATTCATTAAACGCTGGGCGGATTCAAAGGCGCCAAAAGATCCCGAAATTTAAAATCCCAGTCTTCACAATGGAAAAGCACTTGGGACCTCAGTTCAGAAGCCAAGCGCATTACCACTCAACCAGCATTACCACTCAACCACCAATACCACTCAAACAGTATTACCACTCAACCACCGTGCTTCCCTTAAATATAAGTGCTTAGAGGAAATACAAGATTTAAAATATTAAACATTTTAATAAGTCTATTACAGAGGCAGCATAGTAAAGTAAAAAGTGTCCCCTTCAGACCGTGCGATCTATGGGCCATCTGTTTCTTTGGCCAACGCTTATCGAGCAGGTTGTCATGTGGCCAGCACAACGACCTTTGCTTTCCCCAACTAAAGTCAGGTACCCAATAGAGTTGGGTGGACTCAGGGGCGCCCTAAAAATCACGAAATTCAAAATCCCAGTCTTCACCGGGATTCGATCCCAGGACCTCAGCTTCGGAAGCCGAGCGCTTAACCATTCGACCACCGCGACCCCACACTGAGGCAGCATGGTCATTATAAATGTTCCCCACCCCCACCCTTACGTTTTTTTTTTCTTTGTAAAGTACTACGGTTACACATATACACCGCTTGAACTACATGACAGTACTGACCTGACACAGACTTCAACACAGATGACAGAGGCGCTGTACGGTCTGACGGATCGTCGCTTTCGCCGTGGGCGGCCAATCTTTGAGACCATGTTAGGATCTTCAAAATCAGATCTATGTAAATTTAAATGTTTCATAAAATGTTGACAAGCATTAAATGTAAGAAGCCATGCTAGACTAAAATAATTCATAGTACAATACAATATCGCGATGAATGTCGACTAAAAGATTTTATGTTGATTGTTTTTGGTTTTTATGTGTGTAAAAATATAGCGATCTACAAAAAAATGAACATTTTTGAGAAGACAGAATATGCCGTTTGAGATATTTTACACTACATTTCCTATAAAATGTAAAATGCCAATGTAAAACAAGATGTGCTGTTGACATTGCAATTGCTAGTTAGAGAAATGCTCACAACTAAATCCAGAACTTTTTAGGCTTTTAAAAAGGTTTATATCAGAGGTTCTCAAATTGTGTGGTCCACCTCCCCCCCCCGGGTCATCGAGCCGATCGAAGCGGGTCCACAGATGAAAATTGTAATCAATTAAAATAACTCCTTGGATAAAAGCCAATTCATCCGATCGAATAATTGAATAATAATGAACTCGAATATCATTTCCATGTTATAGAACCATTACGAACTATGTCAACCTAGCCCAAAGATTGGTGGAAGATTTTCTTCATTTGGATATTCCCGACTGGGTGTTGAGTCCTTTTGCGAGCAAACAAATTTAGATCCCAATCATAGATGAATCCATACTAATACAGAAGAAGTTCTATTCAAATACACACAACCGAGGAACTTACACCAAATATTTAAACAAGGTGAGACCACAAATTCTAGCTCAAGTACCATAATCTAAACTAAAACCACGCAACTATGGGTGATTTCACTAATTGTACAGAAATTGATGACTGCTTTCGAGTTTTCTTATTTGGTACAACCTGGATTTATTGACGTAATTAACATTAACGTAATCACATAAAAAAAAAGAAACCAACTAGAAATTTGTGCGCGTTGAGCCAGACATAACTTTTAAAACTTAATTCTCTATGGGTGTTATTTTTTTTCAATAATAAATATAAGTCAACACTCCTGTAACTGATATGTTTTAAAAAAAAACATTTGTAGCTGATATACTAAGTAATATTTAATGTAAAAAAAAAACTTATAAGGGTCCCAGGCTGACTTTTAAATTATCTCCTCCCTCCACCCTTCCTAGCTACGCCGCTGGATAGACTATGTTAGACTATGCGTTTGTTTATTTATGTTTTTTTTCAATTAGGGGTCTATGGGCAAGTTTTGACTATATAAAGGGGGTACCCAGTTTTAAAAAGTTTTAGAGCCTCTGTGTTATATATAGATAGAGGTCTACCTGTTTTCATCTTCCTCAACAGTCGTATTGAGACCTTTGACCTTCTTCTTCCACAGGGTTTGAATTCTCGGTTGAACTGGTGGGAAGGTGAAGTCTTCATAATCCTCCTCGTCCTCCTCCTCACTGGTCTGTTCTTCACAGTCCGTTGAACAAGGCTCACACTTGGACCTGAATGATTCAAAGAACAAAACCAATATTAATGTACCAGAAATTATTGCATCCCTAATAGGAACACTCAGCCGCAGTGTATGGGTGGTAAAGCAATTTGCTTACGAACCGAGTTTTCCAAGGTTCGAACCCTGAGACTAAGACTGGGATTTTTAGCGGCCCCCGTAAGGGGAAAAGCCGCTATTAGGTTTGTGCAAAATGTCCGTCTGTCCGTCTGTCACACTCAGGGCGCCAAAACTAGAAGAGATACGAAAAATATTATTTCCCCATTAAATGCGGCTTGAAAAGTTTAGGTGCAACGGCTACTTTTAGTTTTCTAAAAGCAAACCGTTTAATTTATAAAATTAATTATGCAAGCGATTTTTTAATAACAAAACACCAATTCTAAAACAATTACGTAAATGTAAGGGAGGAAAGGTTACAATAAGAAATACTCTCCACACATGGATATCACGCACATTTTTTAAAATGAACTTTTAGAGTGACTTTCGTGTACTAGCGTAAAGCCCGGCCATGACATGATTCTAAACTAATTTCTTAAACCTTTTAAGAAATCAGATTAAAAAAAAATTGTTTAGTGCCCCCATTAGAATGAAATAAGCATATTTTTGTGCGTTTTGTCTTTTGATTGGTCTGTCCGTCACGGTTAGATAAAAAAAAACACTCGTCAAGCGAGAAGTTAATTATTTTCAACTTAGAAGGAACATCCGAAACATCTTATAGGTGGATAGGTGGCGAATAGGTGGATCTGACAGGGATCTGACTCCGACGAGGGCCGCCTCTGAGTTTGTGTATCACACAAACTCTCTTTGTAATCTTGTTAAATTTGGGATCGATTCTGACTCCTATCAGCTATAATGGGTACCTGACTTTAGTTGGGGGGAAAAAGTTAAGGTGGATGGTCGTTGCGCTGGCCACATGACACCATCGTTAACCATGGACCACAGAAGCAGATGACCTTTAAATGCTACGCCTTAGAAATCGCAAGGTCTGAAGATTTCATACATTCTACTTTAATAGGGGCAATTTTAGTTTTTGAACATCATCATCATCAAAGTCTTTATGAGTGAGGACTTTAGAGGCTAAAATTGTCTATTGCCCCTGGGCTCTATTATTTTTTTATACGTCGATTCATCCCTTCATCACAAGAGATAATTATTTGTGTTCATCTTGTTATAACAAAAATAACATATTGCACAATATTAAGTTAACTTTCTAGCAGAGCAAAAAAATAAAAGGTTATTTCCCCCTTTAAGAATGGCTTGCTGTCACAAGACCTATTCGCTGATGATGATGACGTCGTAAGCTTTCCTTGAAGAGCTATAAGAAGTTGTTAGCTGATAGGAGAATAGTCTTGTGCTGCCGGGGATTCTTTCTTGAATTATATAATATTTTGAACAAAGACGATCTAGGATTCAAATAGAGTAATGCTTCGTTGAATCAATAACACAGGAACTTTATTTAAACTTAACACAAGTACAGCTATGTACAGAATATATTTCAATAAAATAAAAAGCAGAACAAAGACATCTTTCTTTAAAATCAGAACTACTAAAAACACGTCTGCATTCAAGAACAATTTCACATAGACTGATCTGGCGCACACCTTTTGCCCGCTATTTTAAAATGTCTTTATATTCAAACTAACCAATAGATTTGAATCATGATGTCTGCTGACAAGCTATAAATAGGTGCCGGGTAAATCCCGAGATACAGTTAAAAACCCAGATTTATATTTGCACACATGTTCTTACTAAATATGAAATATACAGATAAACCTAGAATGGCAAATGTGACACTTGCTAATGAAATAGTAGTGGGTGGAGGAGGAAACTTAGGAAAGGCTGGAGAGAAAATCTACAAGTGAAGAAACCAGTGACGGAAAGAAAATGTCTGAAAAGCTAACAAGAAACATACAGATACAAGTTATGTTTGCTAATACATTGCTAATAAATTAACGCCTCATCTTCATATCTTATCTTATATCACACAGACGTTACTTCAAAAAAGAAGATGATTACGTCCTACAAGTCATGCTTCTAGTTATGCATGATAACCAATGACTTAAATTCTCCAAAGTCAAGAGAAGATGGAGCATTTGTACAAATTTGTCCTAACATGTGGAACAAGGAAAGTGCCTTTATCTTTGTGTCTTTACATGATTTGTAGCGTGGTCGAGAGGCTAAGTGCGGCTTGAGCTTGGCTTGCTTGGCTACCTAGAAGGGGGCTCGAGGTTCGACACCCGACTCGGGCAGAGTTGTGTTTACTGAGCGCCCAAAGGCAGCACGGGAAACCAATTCCTAGATACCCCCTCCCCCCACCGGTCCACAAATGAGATTGGACCAAAGCGCTCTGAGCATGCTATAAGCATGAAAGTAGCGCTATAAAAAAGCTATAATAATAATAATAATAATAATTTGTACTTTTGTAGAAGACAAAGTCATAAGATATGGTCTTTGGTTAGTCACATTCAAATCTAAGAACTATAAAGACAACACTGAATCAAAAATTCCCCCACACAAAAAAAAAACCCAGCAACATTTATTTAAATATTGCAAGATTTCTTTCCCTCTTTTCTATATCAAACTAATTATTTAATTATCACTGATTAATGAAATTGAAAAAAAAATTGATTGATACATGTTTTGATAGGACTATTTATGATTGTGCAAAGTTTCAATCCGAAAGTGTGAGAAATGAAGAGTACCAGACAGACAAACAGACAGAATTTATAATAACAAAAAGACAGATTCTTATTTTGATTTCTTACTTCCTGTTGTCCCAGAAGAAACTTTGCAGCAAGGTGTTATGCTGGTGTGTGACCACCGTGACGTCAAAGTGACAATTGTTGCGGTCCTCAGGGACGTTGAACCTGACTTCCACCTGCATCATGCCGACACCTGTACCCTCAGCCTCGAAGTGAAGTTTGCCTCCCGTTGGAACCTAAAACAAACACCCACACGAAAATAGATTTGTGCTTGAACTGCTATTTGAAGAAACACCAGGAACTCAAAATAATTCATAGTATTTTAAAAATGTTTTATCAAACATAACATCCAAGGCCGGATTTAAGGGAGAGTCAGGCGGGCCTACCGCCCAGGGGTACCCACAAGAGAGGGTTCTACAAAAGAAATTGCAAAAAATTAAGAAATTTTGAAGTGTCAAAACTTATTATTTTTTTTTCGCATTTTAATGACAATTACACTATCACGATTATAGCGTGCTCGTTATATTTATACTGGTGAGTTGAATGTACGTCAGTATGTCCATCCAGGGTTTTACCTTCCACAAACTAGAGAAAAAAAAAGATAGTAAAGTTTGCATATCAAATATTTCTCTAATTTCAAATATATATATTTCTAAAGAAGGAAAATGAGATTAAAGTTAAAAGTACTCTACTCGGTAGATCTTTCTTCTAAGCTATACATTCTTATGACATAAACATTATTATTATTATTGTTATGTGTTATTGTGCTACTGCGTTGAAAAAAAAATCTGTTTTTATTATCTATTGTCAGAAAATAAAATGGTCTCAGCTGTTTAGAATAACGGAAATATATAGACTCCTGAGACACATCGATTTAAATAGATTTTTACATTAATAATGATCTGCAAGATCTACGTAAAATTTAAAAGAAAGAATTTGTTTTTAGCAGCTCTTTTGCAGACTGCGCCAAGGGAAAATAGTGTGCTGTTTTCTTCAGTATATGAAGTCAAATAATCCCCAAAACTAACGAATACATTTTTGGTTGACTTTCAAAAACTGTTGTCAACCAATGACACGATACAAACCTTCGGGACAGTTTTGACCACCATAGCGTCCTCCGGGGTCAGCGAGATGGACTTTCTGAAGTGGTCGTCCACCTCTGACCTGATGTGGCATGTCATGTCCAGAATGGCCGAGTAAGACTTGATGCTGTACTCGGACAGCGCTTGTAGACCAATCACAGTGTCCTGCAGAGAAATAAGAATGACTGACAGCAAACATATCTATCAGTTAGTTTCAATATAAACACGACTTTGATAAAAGAAGAGTACACCGCCGTCCCGGCGATATTGTAGCTCGTTAATTTCTCTGTTACTGGTACTTTTACGTAAGATGTAGTTGCTTTTTTTAAGCTGTTAACCTCATTTATTTCGTGATAAAAAAGATTCATAAAATATGACTAAATTAAATGATTAAATTGTCAAAGAAGAGGATTATCACACTTTTACCTCAATATTTTCGCAATGTCTTAAAACTTCTGGTTGCAATCAACTCAATGAAAAAAAAAGTTATGTAAATTAGTTTCTAGCGAACACGCGCCCTACATTTGTACAGACTTGAGTACACTTATATAATGAAAAAAAAAATTGCCACATCAAACACCTCGCTTATATTCAATAAAATTGCATCAATTATTTAGAATCAATCATAAGTGTAAATCAGTGATACGCAAAAAGCGGCCCGTGGGCCACATCCGTCCCGCGATGTGGTTCAATACGTCCCGCCGAAATGTCGGCACAAAAAACCGGATAAATGAAAGTGCTACTAGAATTAACGGGCCCAAAATATGAGTGCGTGTATATGTCAGGGGCGCATTATGAAGCGGGTCTTTCAAAGTCAAGAAAGTCTGTCGGAAAAATTGCTTATCGCAGGTGAAAAAAAAAGGAGGGGGGGGGGGGGGGGGGTCCAGCGAGCGAAAGAAAGAGAGAAAGTTTGAGAGAGCCGGCCGTAAAAATTGTGACAGATACATTAATTCACGGGCTAAAAAAGTATGTTAGGTTGATCGTTAAAGCATGACCCGTTTATTACAATTCTAGAAACAAAAAAAGGAGGGGGGGGGGTTTCCGGCCTTACTAAACAATCTAAAGCCTGGGAACAAAGCCACGGGCGTAGCAGGTGTGTACTGCTAGTTTGTTCTATAAAGAAAGTCTGGTTGATTTAAAAAGCATTCTTGATTGTCAGCGGGTAGGCCTATTTACCGCATGTATTCATGATCAACCCTTAAAGCGATGATCTTTTTTACCATGAGGGCTTAAGGCCGGCACTGCACAGAGGTTGGTTCTTTCTTAAGTTTCAAGCATTAAGATTATTCTAATTCAAGGGATAATCTCCTTGCTTATTATACCCATTTTCAATTATAAGAATACATAAGGGAAAGGAGAGGGGAGGGGGGGGGGCGCTTTGACCAAAGAAAGACAACTGATTTTTTACCGTAAAGGTAAAGCGAGCGTGATGACCTCCCTTGCTCTTAACTTTAAAAAAAAAAAAAATACATTAGTTTGTGAACCTTAGAGCAACCACAAGAACGAACAAAAAAAAAAATATATGTTTTTTGAATCGATCGATCGGTCAGCATTCATGTAACATCAATCGTATCTCTAATCTGAAAAACTTTTTCTAGCAAATAAATAAATTTCATAATTTCCGATGCATTTGGAAACATGTTCAGCCATGTGCCTATCAACCTTTTCTTCTGATTAATTATCTAGTCTCACTACCAGGTAAAGCAATTAGGAACACATGTAGCCATGCTCGTGGCTACCTACTGTTGTTACGGGTCGTTGACTTGAGGCATCAAACTGCTGATAGACAACTCAACCGTTGTTGGCGTACTATATCTTAACTAATAAAAACTTCGAATAACTTGAATATCTTCTTTAAGTACTGTATTAAATATAACTTTATTTATAATATAGACAACATGAGCTTGTGATGAATGAAATAAATGTAGTAGACTGTTGTAATCATATTTTTAAACTCTGCAATAACACAACCTTTCAGTCTTACATTCTGGAGTTATGTCTCTTAAGACCAAGCGACTACAATTACATATTTTGCATCATTTACAACAAATCACTAACGTCTTCCCAACTTCATCATGTAATAGGTTTAAAATGGGATTACCATAGACATAAATAAATATAGACTGGCCAATAAGAGAGTTTTATGAAACCAAAATTAGTGAATTGCGTTTGTATGTACTTTATTTATGTCTATGAGTTTTGTTTAATCTCTAAGCCTGAAGATCATGCAATTTTTAAAATTTTTCATAATTCGGAAATCCGAATACAATAGATATCTGTGGCATTTTACGTCTCGTGAGACGATCTTTTCCATTTGCCACGTCTTGTATGACTAAAGAGGCCAATCCTTGACACACAGCTGCGGTTGCAGGTTGGACATATAAAAACACCCGGCGGAGCTGCATTTTCAGCCTTCTTTCTGCTTCTGTTGTGTATGGCATCTGCAATCCGAGACCCTTCTCTTATGCTCTCTTTCCATGTGGATCTATCCAGTGCTACTTTTTCCCAGCTGCTAGATATACATGTTTCAATTTACATAAAGTTACTTCCTTTTTCCAGTCTATATTTATTTATGTCTATGGGGATTACTTTAATAGGGATTTCCGTTTAGTAGCGACAAGACTTTCAGTAGCACTTTATTTAGACGGAAGTCGTAATGGGATAAAAACAGCATTTGAAAACGCACTCCTGAGCTTAAAGCAAGACGTTCAGAGTTTGAGATTGGACTGTGCCCCAATGATTTTTTGTGGATTAAAGTATATTTCAAGTTGAAAAGTCTTATCAATTCATTTTATAGACTTACTATATATGTTTTGAGTGTGAGCGAACCGCAAGGCCAGACTGTGAGTTATTAATATTTTAGATGTACATTTACAACCTCTATTAACAACAACAGCACAACAACCATATAAAAACATACCCGCACACTCCGAAACACATACCTGGGTAGAAATAAAAGCCCCCTGTGAGTTCCTCTGCGACAGGAGCCAGCCCACGATGCCGGTGCTGGTCGAGATGTCTCCCCGGGCCAGGTTGGTGAGTAGCGCGTAGGAGGTCACCTCCACGGCCAGCGCCCCAGGCTGTTTGGTGTACCAGTAGGGCTTCTCTTGCCCCTCGTAATCCTCCTCTGAGCCGTGAGACCAGTACGTATACCCTGTGTCAAGATTGATGTTATAACTGTTACAACAAATTGGGCCACGCCTAAAACAATTTTAAAAATTATGCAATATAAAATTTAGCTACTACCATGTGAGACTACGCACAGATACGCTATAAATACCTTCTGGAGATGACTTGGCCATTGATAAAAGTCTCTTGACTACACCGTCGCTGGATAGAGAGCCTGCTAATGTCAAGGCGAAAGCGCTGATCGCCAATGCCAAAGGGCGGTCCGTCTTGGCTACTGTTGTTTCTATGTATCGCAGTGCCTGGGCAGTGACATCCTTGTGATCCTAGAAAACACAAGAAGCTGTTCTATTACTTTTAGGATGCTGCAAGAAGTTTTCGTATTGTTATAACTCCAGAGGCGGACTGAAATGGTAAATGTGTGAGACCCACTGTCACGCAGACTTAGGCGGGTCACACAGGTCAACGGCTGTGCCAATTATGACCAGTGCTGTGCTTATGGGCCGAAAGCTTTAACAGACGAGAGCCAATGTTTTAGAGAGACAGAGTCAAGTCCAGCAGAGAAGCACTTAGGACTGTGTGTGAATAAGACGTCTTCGAAAGTGTAGCTGTACGAGCTAGAGAGACTTTAGTGTTAGGCAGTTCGGTTGTGTAGAAAAGCATTTGTGGTTACTGGCGCCAATTGTGTTTATTGGCTGTTGTTGTATTTGTAATTAAACCACCACATTGTTTATTGAAGCTCTTGTTCTCAAGTTCTTGTGTTAGATGTGCTGTGTTGTGTTAAGCAGTGTTTGCAGAAGGCCTGATAGAGAAAGTCTTTACAGTATTATAGAAAGTCTAAGGATTCTTTCTTTGTGTGCCTTACAGATCAGTGGATCTAATTCTAACTTCATTGTTAGCGATACTTCTAGAAATGGTTGATGCAGTATTCCGCCTTTACGGTTTTTATAGTAGTATAGGGAAGTTGCAGGCACATTAAGGACATGATGGATGTCTGGTCGTTAGGTATGCAATCTGGGCTAGCGTCTCTATCGTCCAGGGTCTGAGCCCTGCTCTCCGCCATTAGCAGCCAGCCATCCAGTATGAGGCTTGAGCCAGGGTGTAATAATGATCAATTTTGTTGAACATGTAAAAACAAATATAAAACTACATGTCATGAGAGAGACAAGGAGAGAGGTAGAGATAAAGTCAGTGAAACAGAGAGAGAGAGACAGACAGACAGAGAAAGACATATAGAGAAAGAGAGAGACATGTGGAAAGAGAGACAGAGAGAGAGGGAGGTATTGACAGGGTGAAACAGAGAGACAGAGACAGAGAAAGATAGACATAGAGAGAGATACAGAGTGAGACACAGAGAAACTCAGAGAGAAAGGTAGAGAGGCAGAGAGAGACAGAGAGCGACATATGGAGAAAGAGAGAGAGAGAGAGAGAGCTAGAGACAGAGTGTAACAGAGAGAAGGACAGAGAGAGAAAAGGATTGGGTTACAGAGAAACACAAAGAGAGAGAAAGAGGGAGAGAGAGAGAGAGAGAGAAAATCTAACTTACATTTCCAGGGCAATCACATTCCAGCAATGCAATAAGAATGAAAGCAGCATGGCTGACATCTCCATTGACACCACCCTGTGAACAAAATCAAGTAAAAACTTTGTATTGTTTACATACATTTAAACTTCAAGTGTGTCACTAAACATTCCAATGTGTCGTATAAGTATAACATGCCACAATAGTGACATTACACATCGTAAACATATCAAGAAGTTCCTTTTGTATCGACTTGCAACATTAAAAATGTATCTTCTCAAAGGAAGAAAAATATTTGGCACCAACCAGTCACTAATCAGTGTTTCCTTGCTATCCTCTTTTTTTTTTTTTATTATAGCTTTTATATAGCGCTACTTTCATGCTTATAGCATGCTCAGAGCACTTTGGTCCAATCTCATTTGTGGACCGGTGGGGGGGAGGGGGTATCTAGGAATTGGTTTCCCGTGCTGCCTTTGGGCGCTCAGTAAACACAACTCTGCCCGAGTCGGGTGTCGAACCTCGAGCCCCCTTCTAGGTAGTCAAGCAAGCCAAGCTCAAGCCGCACTTAGCCTCTCGACCACGCTTCCCACAATGTGGGAATAGATCCTCTCTATTTGTGACCTATGTGCACTATGTATATAGTTTGCAGGATGTCTTACAATAACTATTATATTGCCGTAACAGAGCCTACTTTGCTAAAGTATTTACATTTTATCATATGCTATATAACAGCTGCATCATAACAGCCATCGATAAATAATTTAAATGAAAACACTTACTACTAGAACTCGTAAGTTGAAGACAGTGGTTTGATTACTAGTGCGAAGATCTGGTTAAGAAGATAACGGTTTCGAACCCAGCTTTTCAAAGTAGCATTTATATGTTGTTTAAGATTCAATTAGAATTAAGAATGCGTATTGACTTTAGATTCGTTAGGAATTAGAGAATAGTCTTTAAATTTATTTGTGGTTTCCTTTTTTTTTACAACTTTATGCAAAGATTAGAAACTTGTTTCCAAATACTGATAATTTACATTTAAAGTTCAAAGAATTACTAAAATCATAAGTACCAATTACAAATGTAATTAGCCCCCAAATTTTTTTTGCTCCTGTACACTATATACTCACAAGCATCTCTCTGTGGGTCACCCAGACCTCTTCCTTAAAGCTGCCGTCTGGTTTCTGCTGCTTGGCTATCCAGTGAAAAGACGAGCAAGTCTGGTTGTGGTCTACTGTGACATAGTGCTCAGCCTGACACAGAGTCTTCATGGCGAACGCCGTAAGCCTGGTGGAGGAAAAGGAAACATCTACACATTTTGATAATAAAAGTAAGGGTTGTCATCGAGTCCGAAGAGTCATGAGGAATGCAGTATTTCCCGTGGCTGCGTAGCCCTAGCTGTGACCTACATATTTTGCCACATCCAGGGCTATCATAACCATTTTCCGAAGGTGGTCGAATCAGATTTTCTTTTCGCCGCCTGTGTCTGTCCTCGGCAGCGGATTTTCCTTTGGTTTCAAATGTGTATCCCGCGGCCTTTGGGAGTGTCCTCCAGCTGTCTCGTTCTGAGGCTGCATGTAACCAGGTAACATTTTGATAACAGCACACGGAAAGGGGAGAAAGGGGGAGTACGTTGTAAAGAACAGGAAGGACTAGACTTGCTTATCCTTTGCTATGGTAGTCCGATATAAATGCATGACGCTAGTATTAGATGATAAATTGTAGACTTAGCGATGACATCTTACGATGCTGAAACTAATCACGAACACAGCCAAAATATGAATTAATAATTATAATAATAATGATGGCAATTTTTTCGATTCCGAAGATTAAGAAAAAGTGCAGTGTTTCATATGACTTCGCAGCCCCAGTTGATTTCTAGATATTTTTCAGCATCTAGTCCGTAAGGGGGCAGCGACTGAGTGGTTAAGCACTTATGAACTTGGGGTCCTGGGTTCCATTCTTGATGAATTTCGGGCTTTTTAGGGCTTATTGAGTCCACCCTACTCTAATGGGTACATGACTTTAGTTGGGGAAAGTAAAGGCGGTTGGTCGTTGTGCTGGCCACATAACACCCTGCACTTTAACCGTTTGCCAAGGAAATAGATGACATTAACATCATCTACCCCATAGATCCCAAAGTCTGAAAGGGGAAAATTTACTTTCTTATAGTCCGCGAGTTTATTTAAGTTTTCTTTCCGTCCTCTGCGCCTGCCTTCAATAAGACATATCTTTTGTATGTGGTTTGTATGTGGTTTGAGTGTTGGGACAAGTCCCAAAAAGCCCGTGGAGTCTGGGAGCGCATGAGGCGCCCTGACCGCAGTTCCCCGTGGTAAAGTCTGTCCAGCCTGAGCAAGCTATTATAGCACAGTGCAGGACAGGCCACTTTCCTGTTGACTCATACTTTTCACGGCTATGGCCAAATTTTGACTCACGGTGCCCCCGCTGCGGGGAAGAATAGGAAACCGAGCTTCATATCCTGTTTGACTGCCACAGACTTGCTGATCTCCGTCTCGACAGGTCTGGGAAACCAAAACTTCTCGACCTGTATGGTGACGCCTACGCACTACGCAAGACAACAGGGTTTCTGTCCAGGGCTTTTGCAAGAGGGGATTTAAGCCTCTCAAGCCCTCACTCAAATGGAGTTTGGATGAATAAATGAATAAGATCTTTTGTGTCTCAAATGTGTACCGCAGCCTTTGGCGAGATTAAAGGAGAACGGGTAACAGAGGCGTCCCACGGAAGCACTATTTAGCTCAAATCAGGGGGCGCGGTGGTCGAATGGTTAAGCTCTTGGCTTCCGAACCTTAGGTCCTGGGTTCAAATCCCGGTGAAGACTGTGATTTGGAATTTCGGAATTTTTAGGGCGCCCCTGAGTCCACCCAACTCTAATGGGTACCTGACTTTAGTTGGGGAAAGTAAAGGCGGTTGGTCGTTGTGCTGGCCACATAACACCCTGATCGTCAACCGCTGGCTAGACAAACAGACGACCTTAACATCACCTGCCCCATAGATCTTCAGGTCTGAAGGGGAAACTTTACTTTACTTTCGGTGTCAATGTTGCCCACTCTGGCAAAGAGGAAAGCAACAGACTGAAACATGAAGAACTCTAACGAGCGTCTCTGGACACATTTGATGCCTAAAAGAAAAGCATTTACTGAAAACTGGCGCAGAGGACGTAAAAAAAAAGAGAAATAAACAATGGAAAGCGTTTTTTAAAGCCAAAGGGGAAATAACCACTACTTACTACCATTAATCTGAAAATTACAGGCTTTAGCTCCCTTTCCGTTATACTGATATGTGTATTGTTATCGACTATGATCCGAAAATGGGAATTGAGAGAAAAAAACTTTTCAAAACGTAATAAGGGGACTAAATCCATATCCACATCTCTCATTAAGTAGCATTAATTCCCCTGAGTTCGAAATCAAACAAAATAACTAATCAACAACAATTAATTAACAAATTGTTTAATTTTTTTTTTAGATTCATTCATGACTTAACAGGGTTAATAAATAATTCTGCAAAGTTTTAACTCGATCTGAGGACGGGGAATGGGAGAACACAATGTTCAAACCTTTTACCATATAGAGTTTTTAATCTCCGACGTCTACTATCTCACACTAAAACAAAGAAGATGGTCATAACAGAGCTTCTCTATGCCGATGATTGCGACCTGCTAGCTCACAATGAAAATGACCTCCAGAACGCGGTAAACGAATTTGCCTACGCTGCCGCCTCTTTAGGTCTATCCATAAACCTCGGGAAAACAGAAGTCATGTTCCAGAAGTCACCCAATGAAACATACTCAGCCCCAAGGATCACAGTAAACGGGCAGCCCCTTAACGTGGTAGACCACTTCACATATCTTGGTAGCATAGTGTCAAATGAAGCCTCACTTTCAAGGGAAGTTGATAACCGTCTGGCCAGGGCCAGTAGCGCTTGGATGCCTTCAGGCGAGAGTTTGGAAGAACAAATCGCTCCGCCTACCTACAAAAATAAATGTCTACCAGGCGGTGGTTCTCTCAACCCTTCTATATGGCTCTGAGACATGGACACTATATAGAAAACAGCTAAGACTTCTTGAGCGCTTTCACCAAAGGTGCTTGCGCTCCATTATGGACATACGATGGCAGGACCGCACTACAAACAGCGATCTCCTTGCTAACGCCGGTATGGACAGCATAGAGGGACTTCTTATGGTTAGACAGCTACGCTGGGCAGGGCACGCATCCCGTATGGAAAAAGAAAGTATGCCAAAGGCAGTCTTTTTTGGTGAGCTAAAAGGTGGTCGACGTAACAGAGGCGCCCCACGGAAACGCTTCAAAGACCAGCTTAGGCGTCAACTTTCCTTGGCTGACATAGAAGAGAGCACCTGGCTGCATGCGGCGTCGGAACGAGACAGCTGGAGGTCACTCACGAAGGCAGCGGGATACACATTTGAGACCAAAAGAAAATCTTCCGCCGAGGACAAACGCAGACGACGAAAAGAAAATCTAAACCGACCACCTGCGGACAATGGCTTTGCTTGCTCTGGATGTGGCAAAATATGTAGGTCATAGCTGGGAATGCACAGCCACAGGAAACACTGTATTCCTCACTAATCTTCGGATTCGAAGACAAGCCTTTTATTTTAATATAGACAGACATACAGACAAACAGACAGAGTGAGTTGATATAAAAAGCTTTGTAAAAAGAATTTCAACAAAACTCCACTGACTCCAGCTTGTCAGCCTTTGATGTGGCGAACTTAGCATTAGTCTAGAATGACATCAAATCGTTGGGAATAAAAAGCAATATTACAGAAATTTCAGACTTTTAAATAGTAAGTAACTCTGATGAATTCAGATAGTGCCAAAATTTTGAAGTGAATAAATACACTGCACATGATGCGCACAAGTCGATAATTTGTGTACGCATGTTGAACAAGACAACATTATTCAACACGCAAGTCTACATCGTGGGCCAAGTTGGCAAGGTCAGGACATAAAGGTGTGATGTTTGGTTCGTGATCTAGATCTAGTATTCTTTGTGTCTTTAAGTCTTGCAAGTAAATGTCAATGTATGCATAGGTTTGATTAAAATAGAAGTTGAATGTGCACCTAGATCTAGATCTAAGACGAGCTAGTTAATTAAGGTGACAGATTCTAGGTTTAGGTTCTTTTCTTGATCTAAAATCTAAATTCTAGACTAGATCTAGTCTAGATCTAGATCTATAACTCTCCTTAAAAAAATTTGGGCACAGTAGCTAATTTCAGACGAAGACAGGCTAGATGACTAAGATGTAGTCTAGATTAGATCATAAGATTTTAGTTGTAGATTAAGATCTATATTTATATCGAAATCTAGATCTAGATTTAGATGTAATCCAATTCTTATTCTAGAGAATCTATCATTTCAATGAAATCTAAAACTTTCAATTGATCATAAAATGTAAAGGAATAAATGGGCTTTATTTATTTAGATCTACATAGTTATTAAGTCCAATAGATCTATTTAGACCTAGATCTCGATCTTGATACAGAATTAGAGATTCTGCAAATCAATTTCTAGTTTAGTAAGCTTTATAGCGAAGAACTTCTTATAGATCTACTAGATCGATACAGATTTATGATCAAGATGAATCTACATCTAAATTCTAGGCCCAGAATCTATATTTCTATATTTTTATCTGTACTACAGACAGGTCTATAGGCGACGAGTATTGAACTATAGAGCTAGTTTTCTAGAAGTCTATATCAAGTAACCAGATTAGCCCCTAGTGTAATCACCTCCCATATTACCTACTTGCCTACGTCTACAAGCCAATCAACACTTTCTAAGTAACCTTAAACTGTATAGAGGAGACCTTTAAAAACAGTAGAATATAGATTAATAATAGACCAGGTATAAATAATCTTAAATTACATTAGGCCTAAATGCCACATCATCCTTAAAAGGTATATAAATATTGATCTGAATACAAAGTACCAGATTGCAATTCTAGTTCTAAATCAATGTTACAACATGAAAGGAAATGTATGGACACGTCATATATCATTGTTTTTTGTTGTTTTTTCTTTTGTAGGGGGGTGGATTTATATTTTCCTAACATTCTAGTTTGGAGGTTCTCAAAATTTTCAGTTCAGGGACCCCTTTACGAGCCATACGATGTCACGGACTCCAGACACAGTCCGATAACTGCCCTTATTGCATATTTCTAAAGTCCACTGATATAATCAAAATCAAATATTTATCCATAATCCATAAACGATGAGACGTGCGTGTGATAAACAATGGAAAAAAAACAACAGGAATGACAACTGTATAACTTCGAGTCCGAAGATTAGTGAGGAATGCAGTATTTTCAGTGGCTGTGCAGCCCCAGCTGTGACCTACATATTTTTCCACATCCAAGCATAACTATTGTCCGCAGGTGGTCGATTTAGATTTTCTTTTCGCCGTCTACGTCTGTCTTAGGAAGCGAATTTTCTTTTGGTCTCAAATGTGTATCCTGCGGCCTTCGTGAGTGACCTCCAGCTGTCTCGTTCTGAAGCCGCATGCAACCAGACGCTCTCTTCTATGTCAGTCAGGTAGTTGGCTCATTAGCTGGTATTTAAAGCGTTTCCGTGGGGCACCTCTGTTACGTCGACCACCTTTTAGCTCACCAAAAAAAAAAAGACTGCCTTTTGGCATACGTTCGTCCCCCATACGGGATACGTGTCCTGCCCAGCGTAACTGTTGAACAGGAACTTAATAATTACTCCTAAAATGTGCACGATAATTAACAAGACTGATGTTTGTGTCTCATGCTAGTCTCACGGCTGGAAACTTTAAAACGAAGGGTTTTGGTCTAAATCTTTGAATAGAGCTGAGAAATTGAGAGAAAGATTAATTTTTTTTTAAATTAAGTAAATTTGATATTTATGTGCAAAATACATATAGGTCTGTTATTAATCATTGCTGCAAAGCTGCGTCAACTACATATAAGTATATATTTCTACTTTGTTTAAATCTAACGTTTATTTGTTACTAAGAGCAAAATAACTGTTCCATTAGATGTATACATAGGGATTGTCTTTTTTATATTAAAATGTAAATTCCGAACCAAGTAGTCCCGGGTTCGAATCCTGGGATTTTTGGCGCCTTTTGAGTCCACACAGCTATAACAGATGCCTGATATTAGCTAAGGGAAGGTAAAGGCGTTTGTTTGCAAAACATCATTGTTAACCGACACAGAAGGCCTTATAATTATTTCATTTACCCTTTACGTATGGTTTAGGAAGGGGCTTTGAGGTTTACCCAAGCAGAGATATTTATTGTTTGGGTGTGGATAGTGTAGCCTCATTCACTATTCCCTTAATGATTATTTTAAGCAGCATGAATTAAGTTTAGAAATAGTTTACAAGATCATACATAAATGCAAGTGAAATAATATAATTTCTTGCAAATGGTAAAAGTAATTAATACAAGCTGTAGGCCTACAACTTATTGATGGTTCTCTTTTTTTTTTCTACTAAAGGTCAAACGTAACAAGATACATGTGTGTATTTGGGCACGAACATCGCCTACATTATTGACCAGAGACCACTTTGACCAATTACAAAATGAGTGACCTCGGAGAAGACGACGGGAAAAGTGCTGATTGGATAAGGGAGGTTAGTGATGATAGTGATAACGAGAACGGCGCCTGCATGGCGCGAAAGTATTACTCGGAGTATAGCCGCAACAGCAGCGGGCTGCTCATGGTAGACGAGGAGGATGCGACCAGGTGGACGGGCACCGAGGCCGGCTTTAGGAGGACGGACAGCCCCATCATATCCAACATGGAGGATTACCACGCCGGTCCTGAGTTTGAAGAGAGGAGCAACTGGATGACCGGCGAGCCGGAGCTAGAGGCGCATCGCTCCACGTCCGAGACGGACCACAACGAGAACCATCTGATCAATATCGATTACAGGGGCGGAGAGGCGTTCTGTGATTCGGACATCATGTCCAGTGACCAGTCTATGTCGGACTACGAGCAGAGCGATGGTCGATGGTCGAGCTCCGAGTCGAGCAAGAAGAATGAAACAGGACATGCGAGAATAGTTCAACATAAAACCGAGTGCGCCATGCCGAGAGCTGGTATGCCGATGTTTAGCCGCAGTGCAGAGACCGCGCGTTCAAAGTTGGACCACACGCAAAGACCTGACAGGCCGTACACCAGAAGACTAGCCGTAAGGAAAAGAATTGTTTCCGGCGATCAGAGCGTCGGACAAACGGCGTCTAAGAAATCCCAAAGACGCATCCATATGAAGATCAAATGCTCAAAGAGTTGCACGACAGAGTGCGAGATTATAAAGCCCAATGCGGACAAGAACTATCCTCGTCCGGACAGGACAAAGTTCTCAAGCCTCTACGAGGAGATCCTGAGAAGTGAGGACTTCGCGCAGCTCGCTGAAGATTACAATAACGGCGAGGACGACTACTCGGACTTTGGCGACGACGGTCCTGTTTCTGAAATCACTGGACTCGACACCTCTGAATCCAAGTCTGAGAGCTCGCGAAACAGGGTCAGCGTGTCCAGCGTTTCGTCGAGGACAGGGAGCTCCGAAGAAAGTCTAAGAGACGGCGCTGTACCGGGAGGGAAAGTGAATTCGGTGACAGCGGCTGAGATTAGTCCGCTAC
This sequence comes from Biomphalaria straminea, assembly GCA_021533235.1. NCBI lineage: Eukaryota > Metazoa > Mollusca > Gastropoda > Planorbidae > Biomphalaria > Biomphalaria straminea. The sequence continues at coordinate 24,410,905 of JADKLZ010000166.1, forward strand.
GTCTTGGTGGGGCCATGACCCCAGCACATCCAACAAGCAGCTCGGGTCGTAAACAAGCTCTCGTAGACCGGAATGATGAGTTACTTTCCCAGAACTTGGAAACTGTTAGGAAAAAGAACAAGCCTACAGCTACCACTGCATCAAAAAACTGCAGAGCCTTTGGCAATAAAAATGAAATGCCTCTTTTTTTCGATGTGACATTAGCAGCTAAATTAAACATTCCTGGCATAAGCAGTGAAGAGGAGGTGTCGAACTTTAATGAAAGCAGTCGCAGTGCGGCACAGGCGAAGAGCTCAATGTTTTCGTTGGAGAGTAGCGGGGCCCAGGGTTTCCTTAACAACGTCCTAGAGCAAGCATACATGAATACACTGAGAAAGCATGAGCATTCCGGCAAAGATAACCCAACAGATACAAACGCTTCTCCAAATGTCATTAATGCGGCAGATCGTGTGGAAGCAAGTGCTAACATCACTCAGCCTACTTCAATCAGAGACGATTCTGCTCTAGAGAAACAGGAAGTAACAGTAGAGAGCGGTGATAATGTAAGTGCCCAGTTATTAAAAGCAGAAAACGAGTCCTCTGTGAAGGCTGTGGTCGCAGTTTCTGAAAGGATCGCACTTGAACAGCACGGAGACGTCAATGTAGAAAAACAGGCAGAGGATCTCGGTGCATCCAAAGAGGAGTCTACACCCCATGAAGCTAATCTATCTTCAGCTGAACCACAGATATCAAAACCAGACGTCGGGCTCCATGACCCTAATTCCAATACCGCAGAAGAAGCTGTGGAAGGCTCATCTAGTCCACCAACCCATACACAACGTCAATACTACATGTCTTTCTTGAACGTCCTTAGGAACAAAAAACTAATCAACAAAAAAGTGCGTCGCCCGCCGCAGAAATTTTTCAAGCTTTTGCACTCTAAGCCTGAAACGTCTCAGCTCAAAGAAAACGAATCGAGCTCCGATTTCCGAGAAACGTGCTCGAACAAAGACAAATTCAACAAAATGCCAGCTAAGCATTTCCCTAAAGGAAGGGAAGTTCCACCAGGGTGGAAGCCAGGACAGTACTCCACTGCTCCGTTAGGCAATAGGACAGCAGGTCTGAGCGAGCCTTCTCCAAAGAAAAAAAATAAGAAGACAACTGTGGGGAAATGTAAGCCCAACATGAAAGGTTGCAACAACAATAAGAAACGGCAAGTCCTTTCCGATGTTTCTGTGAATGACATGGAGTCGGAAGAGTCGGTGCCGGCTCGCACCAGAAGGCCCAGTTACTCTTCCGAGAGTAGCGAGAGTACAGAGAGCAAGCACACTCTGGGGTACGGGGAGCGGTACAACCCCCATTCGGAGGAGAGCACTGAGATAGAGCAGAGAGGTAAGAAAACGTTTGGCCAAGAGTTTGAGACGAAGAGACAGTACTACGAGAGGCTGACCAAGGTCAAGAAGAAGTCCACGGGTGGAGCGATGGACAGAAGATACCTCACATCCCAAGTGAAGTTCCTGAAGACCATCGACGAGTTTTGCAGCGCCGAGGATTACGATCATGTGGACTACGACTCTTACGAGGACTGTAGTGGCTCTACAGAGTTTCAGTTGGACTCGGTTGACTATCACATTTCTTTGGCTCAGTATTACTCTGGCCGGCCTTCTAATATGCAGATAATCAAAGGAGCTCCGCCGAGTGAGCTGATGCCAGGCTGCGCTGGAGTTCGTATCAGAAAGGCGCAGAACAACGTCCCTTCGGCTATAGATACGGAAAGACTAAAATCGCTTTATGTTGACGAATCAAACTCAAAGGGCAAGCTCGGTATGTGGAGTCTGAATACTCTATACGCTCATAAAGTAGGTATTTCTGAGATTCCACGGGAATCCAATTTGTCCCTTTTGTCCTCTTTTGCCGAGAGTAAGGATGACACCGTTGACCCGAGCCTGCCACTGGCGCGAACAATTAAAACAAAACAAACTCGCAAACGAGGCTTAGAAAGAAATCGAGAGTTCAAGCAGGGAAAATATAGATCTGTGAAGACTTCTCACCTAGAGAAGCTAGCTGTGTTTGAATCTGAACGGAAAGTCACGTACTTGGACGTACTGAAGTCTGGTTACTCATCCAAGCTTAATAAATCATCTAGAGAAAACAATGTTTCTGATACCCAACAAATTATTAGAAGAGAGACTCCTACAGTTCAGAAATCAAAGTCTTGTGAGAACCCCGGGATCAAATTTCAAGCAGCGCCTTTTCAAAAAGAGACTTCTCCTCCCGTTGATCCGGAAAGCCCAAGGCGTCTCAAGTTAGTTCGTTTTAACGAGCCTAAAGCCCTTGAAGATGGCAAAGCCGCTGACCAAGTGGACAGGTCCGAGGAAGATACTTGGTGCTATTCAGTGAACGCCATGTTGTTGAGAGCAAACCAAGCTTTGGAGCAGCAGAAAATCGCCAACGAAGAAAACGATCACCACTTCCCGAGGCCGGAGTCTGCAAAAGTAGTTGCCCCCGTCGTGAAGCCCATGTCATCCAGTTTCTTGAGTGAGCTCCTGGAACAAGACAAAGAGGAGCAGAAAATTGTCAAGCAGTCGCAAAAGTTGCGCCGAACAGAGTTGTCCAAGTCGGGTGAGGATCAAAGCCAGGGTAAGAAAAACATCAACAACAATGACAACACCAACGAAAACAGAATCATTATGTCTTCATTTTCTGTACCACTAGGCTTGCTATCGGAAGTGAAACCTAGCTCCGCCTTGATGAATATCGCTCCGTGTACACAGCAAGTTACAAACTATGTCCCCGAGTCACCAAAGCACTCGGCTGGGATATTGAAAATTAAAACGTCTATTGCTAGCAAGAAGCCCAAGGAGAGACTGCCTTGCAGAGAGCAGAAAACATTCCTTGGAGACTTTCCAGCCAATATGTATTTTAGCACTAACCAATCGCAACCGAATATTCCACCTAAGAAACTTTTACCACTGAGATACGTATCACCGCTAGATGCTTCGACTCAAATCGGTGCCAAAAATTTGACTCCTGTCAGAATACTCAAAGAATCGCTTGGTCAGAGAGCTACAAGCGATAACCTAGAGCCTAAACAGCTAATTGGTGAAAACCTCACGGCATCTTCAAAAATCACACCTACCGGTATTTTTCCAGGCCTGAAATTCAAACCGGCTGACCACAGAGTGTCCACGATTGTCCAGATGTTCTCAGACTTCAATAACAGCGCCAACTCGGACGGCTCTAGTCTAGATCAAGATGATTATTTCGATCAACTGGATCTTCCTTCTGATGTTTCAGATCAAGATACTAGGAACGAGCCTGTTAGAGCGCAAAGCGTCCAAAGTTCCTCGGTGTACACCACCAATCAATCCTCGATAGAATCGAACACATCTTTGGTGTCAAGCACTAAATGTGAACAGCAGAGCGTCAAAAGTGGCGATATTTCTTTGACGCCAGACAAATATAAGGGCAGTTCTGAAATTGAGGGCAACAGATCAATCACGAACTTGAGCCTAACTTATGGAGTTTGCAACGATCCAGACGCTCTGCGTATCAAGGGAGTAACGGGATTCTTAGGCAAGAGCGAAAAAGGTTTCGAGGGTCAAAGATCCAGCTCAAAGCCACACAAACGTTCTGGGGGTCAAAGATCCAGCTCAATGCCACACAAAAGTTATAGGGTTAAAAAATCCAGCTCAAAGCCACGCAAAAGTTCTAGGGGTCAAATATTCAGCTCAAAGCCACACGAAATGTCCTTGACAAACCATGTTAGTCTTCAGAGCGCAATGTCGTACAGCGAAACGGCCGATGCCAGTGTTGTGAACATCAACGGGATAGACAGTCTCACGTTTATATCTGCAGCACTCCAATATACCGACAACGATGACGCCGGAGCACGATTGGCACGAAGCAATGGTGAGATCATCGAGTACTGTCAAAGAAACGAAGATTCCTTAGCTCCCACTGAACCAATGTACACTGGCGTCTGGGATCCAAACTATCTGACAGATTACGATCAAATTGAATTATTGGCCGCTTGCAACCAGATCAACTTTCAGGAGGCCATCCAAAGTACCCAGAACGAGGCTCTTTCAAAAGACAAACACAGCGAACAATCCCACAATCCTGACTCTGGGTCACGTGAGGAGAACGATGAACACACACTAATCGAACAAATCGCATCAGTACAGTGTGACGCTAACTCAAGTAAGCCAACACATGATATGGAGCCTTTTCCCGAGCTGCATAGGACCACCTCTTCTCGAGATTACACTCCCGAAAGGACTCGGGAATATGCAGGCAATAAATCTGACGAGCGTTTACAAGTCGCACAGTCTACAATGGCGTTATACGGCTATCAATGCCTTAGCACCAAGAGCAAACAAGACAAAAGACTGCCAAGAAAAGACACCCAAAGAAGGGCATTAAAGCCTTATTTGTTTGACTTTGGCATCGATAATAGCATTAAGGGCTTTCAGACAAATTTGAGAGAAATGAATCTCGCAAATGATAAGAAAGATCACACTGATAAAGAGAATGTTTACGTAAAGCAATCTGAAGGAACCTGTAATGCGGGTGATAAAAGTCGCAGCACTGTCTATTGTGAAGAGCGCGATCTCAACAGGGACGAGTTACAATCGCAGCAACCCGATTCCGACAAGGTGGGTGACCCTGGTTGCCAGGCAACGGAAAACCTTGGCCACGAAACATTTTTGTATGAGCGCTACGACAAGATGGCGAACCTAACTGACTCGGAAGTGTTGGTGACTAATCCACACGTGAACGAGTCAGTCACGAAAACGAGCATCCCGTGCACCAAAGAGTCTCACACCACGGAGATAATAGATGTCACGGACACTGATCTTATGTACAAAACGGATATGGTGAGGGCGGGAGAGGACCGCCATGATATGAGCACTGCGTCACAGTTTTCCGACTTTGCCGTGGACGATACGTTGTCTGAGCATCCAACAGAAAACAGATGGAAAAAACAAGCTAATCCCCTTAGTGACGGAGCACTGCAAAGAAAAGGAAGAGACAACATTCAAGGCAATTTAGAGTTGACCGTCGCCAATTCGTCTTGTATTGTTTACAAAAGAATAGGCCTGTCCCCTGACGACAAAAATATACATCGTCACTGGAACCCGAACAAGGAATATCTGAGGCTCTTGCGTGGGTCGGATCTCCTTCAGACTGTAGCACAGGACAAGCAGAGGCTGTCTACACAACTTCAGTCCCTGGTGCGGGTGGTGAATTACATCCCGGCCTTTCAAATACGGTCTCTGCAGCCACCAGAGATGATCCCCGTTGTCCTTCAGATCAGAAGATGTGGTTCAGAGTCTATAGACGATGTGGAACTGAAGGAAGGCGTCCAGACGATCCCCGTGTTCTATTTACAAGAGAAAGGATCTATTCTAGAAAGGTAAGATCCACACCGAAAGAAATGGCCGAGAAAGTATAGGATATTAGTATTTTTATGCATTTTTTGTGTCAGCGTTTCTGAAACTGTGAACTTGAGTGCTGAAAAGGTGGAGTGTCTTTTTTTAATTATAACATCACAATTTATAAATTCACAAATATTATTATAAAAATGACATTATAACCGTTGACTTAATATTAAGTGTCGCTATTTTGTTATCTAAGAAGGACATTTATCAAATTTCATATTGTTTTCTTATAAGGCGGAAATATCGATTTAAAACAATTCAAAATTAAACGCGTCTTCGCCATTGTGATTCTAGAGTCTTTCTTGCCTTGGAACACAGTCAATCTTATTTCTTAGTTAAAAACAAAAACAAACAAAAAAACAAGACGTACTACTGCCTCGCAAGTCTCTAACATGTCAGTATTGAGCGTCTCACATCATCGAAATCTAAACAATTTAATTCAGTGATTCCTAAAATACGGCCAGCGGATCAAATCCGGCCCGCTACGTGGTTCCATCCGACCCATCCGTTGGTACTTACGGTTAAAAAAAAATAAACCCTTCTAAAAAAAATTGAAATAGGTATCTTTACCTACGTTAGACCCTGAGTTTTTCTCTGATGGACTGGTACCATGACCTTTAACGTGAGTACGTTTATGAAATGGGAAAGGCGAAGAAACTACAAGTGGACTCTGAATTTAGAATCTACCATAAAAAGTGAACGTATCTTGACTTATTGTGTGGAACATGATAATAAGCTAACACATTTGTTATACTATTATTATATTAAATATTTAAAGAAACTGTAGGTGTTTTGATTTAAAAAACAACAACAATATATAAACGGCTTTATCAAACAAATATGACGCCATTCTTGATGTGAGCTGTGAATAAAGATGGTTAAAGATGTGAATATTTGCTACATTGAGAGAAGAAAAAAATAGTTGGTGTTATAAGTAGCTACAATGATATTCACATTTCAAGTAAAGACGTGAACCCATTTTTCGACTGTAAAAATAAAGATAAACTTCAAATATCCCATCAATTAATGTACATATGTTCACAAAATTTTTCCAGCACAATTGTTTCAGGCCAATTTCATTTCTTTTTTGTATCTTTTCGGTCTTGTGGCCCGCGACACGAGTGTCGAAATTAAAATAGCCCTCGGGTCGAATTAGGCTTGGCATCACTGATTAACCATAGTAGCTACTTAATTTGTTACTGCCACAAAACAGAAATGCTACAAGAGGTAATCAAATCTACTAAGGCGAACGGTATACTAATAAAAGTAGCTATATAACATACACATCTCTCCCTAACTCTCGATCTCTCCCATTCTCTTATTCTGTCTATCTGACCCCCACCCTCTATCCTCCCCCTCCCTGCTCAATTTCCCCCCTCTAACATTCACAGAGGAGGCGCGGTGGCTGAGCGGTAAAGTGCTTGGCTTCTGAACTGGGGGTCCCGGGTTCGAATCCTGGTGAAGACTGGGATGTTTATTTCGAGATCCTTGGGCGCCTCTGAGTCCACCCAGCTCTAATGGGTACCTGAAATTAGTTGGGGAAAAGTAAAGGCGGTTGGTCGTTGTGCTAGCCACATGACACCCTCGTAACCGTAGGCCACAGAATCAGATGACCTTTACATCATCTGCCCTATAGACCACAAGGTCTGAAAGGGGAACTTTACTTTTTTACTTAACATTCACAGATCTTAGCTCATATATATATGTGATCTGTTTAGCTACGTGAAAGTAAGAAATCTTTATCTTCTGACACTAGTAGGTACCTCACTATAGTAATAGAAGCAACCATCTAGCCATATAGAAAATTTCGATCAATATAGAAGCGAAATATTTTTTTTGAAAAATAAAGTTTATGTAAGGGAAAAAACTGCACATTTACGGTCATATATCTCAATTTTGCAAGATTTCATTCCCTTGTGAGTTTTAAAAAAATTAATTAATTACCAGTAATTAATTAGCTAATTGGTTAATTTTTTTGGTGGATTCATTGCTGACATCGAAATGGAATAATTTAACTCTTTTTCTCCGTAATTATTTAACACATTTTGGTGGAATCAACGTTGGTATCGTCAGTTAGGAGAGAAAGAGTTAAACGTTTCAACCTAATTTGAGAATGGGACGTGGAAGAACAAGAAAGTGTGTGCAAGAATGTTACCCAGACGGATAGAGGAAGTAAACATACAAGCTTTGAAAGAATGTTACCCAGACGGATAGAGGAAGTAAACATACAAGCTTTGAAAGAATGTTACCCAGACGGATAGAGGAAGTAAACATACAAGCTTTGAAAGAAAACTTTCAACTTCAACTTGGAGTGAAAGTATTCACATTTGTTTTTGGGGAAGGGAGGAGTATTTTAGTGTATATACACAAATCTTAAGCATATATAAATTATATGTTGTTAGTATTATGTGTTTTTAAAAGAGGTATTGGGTAATATAATTTGTACAAAGCTTATATCAACTCACTCTGTCTGTCTGATAAAAAGTTTGTACACATTATTTCTCAGACACCCAATCTCGGATCAAGCTGACATTGTACACATTTGTTTCTTTTATCTGATAACACAGGAATCAATGAAAATATTACCCAATTAGTTATGTACGTATCAGGAATCAATGAAAATATTACCCAATTAGTTATGTAATTATCA
>JADKLZ010000166.1:24506499-24526526 GCA_021533235.1 Biomphalaria straminea
CCTCCCCTAGTCAAAGAGTAGCGCTGATAGTCTGCAGAGTATGGAACAACATCTATTTTTTTTTTGTGGTGTTCCGTTCTTACCTTATAATAATAGTATTATTCCGCAAGGTTGTCATTGCCGGAAGTGGTAATGGATGTAAGCACTCCACTACCTATAAAATGCTTCCTAATGGCATGCGTCTCAAATAGCCTCTGACAACCAGTCCAACTCCCGGCCTTCACGTGTGGCTCAGATATTGAGTCCGGCGGAACTGTTCTTACTAACAGGAGAAGGGGCACAGGCGAGTAACTGGCGCCTTAACCAGTAAGCTTCGGGCAGGAGGGGCTCGTTAGCCATGGCTGGCTACCCACCTAGGAGAAGGAAAACTCTGAATTCAAACCTCTGCCTTGCAGCTATACCCAATCAAGGGAAAGGCTTCGGGAGTAAACCCTGAGGAAAAATCAGGAGCTGGCGACCCTAAGGCAGTTTGCAGCACCCAGTGCTACACTCTGGCAGAACCTGCGACGCTGCTGACCCTAAACTGTATCGGCACTGCCGTTCCTTTGGATACATCAGCTGCGTGGAGTGGGGGGAACTGATGTGTGGGCGACATCGTTCCGACCACAGCTTATGCCCAGGCATTTATCTCATGGAAATGAGATGATCCATAGTCGCTTCGCGACTGACGGTGGCCATAGAATAATAATGTAAATGAATGTCGGTTTGGAGGACGTAGGGCATGAGATTCGTCCATAGGAAAAAAAAACACCCCACGGCAAATTCCTGGCTTTATTAAATGTGGACATCATTGACATAGCTCAAAGCAAGTCATCTCTATCCTGAAACAGAATGCTTTGTTACAGCAATACAGGACAAAGTAATTAGGACAAAAATTACGAGAAACATATCCTAAAACTCAATGTTGTTGGCAAATTCCGAAAATGTGGAAATGTGGGTGAGTCGATTGAACACATTATGGCAGCCCTATCAGAATTAGCCTACCTAGGTCGCCATAACCAAGTTGCAAAGCTAATACACCAACACTTGGCTGTGACACACAATTTGATCTGTTGGAATAGTCCTCCTAATAATAAATACTCGCCACAAGAGGTTCTCGAGTCTACTGATCACCTGCTGTACTGGGATAGGCCTGTTTTGACCGACAGAACGGTAGATTTTAATCGCCCTGATCTGCCGTTCATTGATAAGATTTTTCCATTGTGATCTTACATACACATTTTTTGTACAAATGATCGAATCTATGAATGAAGCTTGATTTATTAATGAAGAAGTCTGTGTTACCTTTTTAAACAACATGAAGTTTTTCATTGAAAATTGGGATAATTTTTTGAAAAATCTGCCTGCATAGATAATTAGATGGTTCTTTCTGGAAAAAAGAAAAAAATAGCCGTTGTACCAGAACTTTAAATGATCTAAAATGTCATGATGTCCGGTTTTCATTTTCTCTTCTAATTTCTGAGATCTAAACGGGAGGACTGACAGACGGACAGACAGGATACACAAAACTAGTTGCGTCTTTTCCTCTTTCGGGGGCCGCTAAAATAATTTAAAATACCATAATATACTTCTCCGAATGTATTTTGCAAGCTATTTTCACAAACCTATACGAAATTCGTACCTTTGTGGAAACTAAAACATTCTGGGTGGGTGTGTTCAGAAACCTGGACACCAATCTTAAAAACAGCTCAGATGATTTTTCTTAAAATTTGACAGCTGATGTATATTGTATTCAGTAATTACTACATCATTGGCCACACTCGGAAAAACGTAGCTTGACCGTTATAATTTTTAAAAGTATAATAAGCAGTAAATTTACAGTTGGCTTGAGAACTTGAAAATATTTTGATCTGATTATAAGCTTTTGTGTATTTCCGCATTCAATCAAGAGTTTCATAAATTAATGTTCAGGAACTTTTTGCGAATCATCTTCCAAGTCTTGAGCTAAAAGTCTATCATTGAAATATTTTAAAGTCTAGTACTTCTAAATAGTTGCTTTAACTGTTTTCTCAATCGGAAAAAGGGGGTGTGGGATTGGGTGTGGTAATAAATGTTACATTCTTTATTTTTGTATAGGCCTAAGGCGAGCCCTAAGGGCATAGGCATATTCTGCAAATATAACATTAGTAAATGCAAGAAATAAAAATAATTTCAACATCATTTGTCTCCAATGAAACGGTCTCAGAACAGGGTCGGCTTTAGGTAATTGGAGGCCCTAGACAAAAAAAAAAGTAAAAAAAAATTAATTAACATAAGCACCGAAAAAAATAGAATTATGCAATTCATAATACAATTATCAGGTGTTTTCTAACATGTCTATTTTAATGTTTGTTGATAAACATGGAGTTCCCTTAAAGACGTAGAGCTTAGCTTGAAGACGTATTTCTCTGCTTAAATTAAGATGTGATACAAGTCTCGCAATATTGTGAATCCTATGCGAGGCCCCCACCAATTGGAGCCCCAGGCGGCCGCCTAGTTTGCCTACCTTTAAGAGTAATTATTTACCACGTTCCGATGGAATCAACGTTGGTACAGTCAGTTAGGAGAGAAAGAGTTAAAACATTTCTACAAAACTCATTCGCGAACTCTCTGCAAAATAAGTTTATCCCATAATTCTGACCTATATTCCTAGACATCTATTTAGATTAAAATATTTGCAGGCCTTCATTCGCTCGCATAAACTCTACTACAATACAATATATAATGTCACTTCAACAGTGCCGGGAGTGCCCTACACCCTTCATTGTATCTAACTTCCCCCCCCCCCCCCCCCGAAAAAAAAAAAAAAGTCCAATGTGACAATCACACTGCCAATAAATATAATCTGACATGCGCGGCTCTCGCGCTTCTAATCGTTCTTTCTCACCTGACCAACGACTGACAGACTTCTGTTTGGGAGTTACTAGTTCACCTCCCGTATTTTTAAAGAGTGGGGGGGGGGGGCGGTTCTGAAAAGAAAATGTAATTATTTAGTCCAGGTAACAGTGTGTGCTTAAGAAAAAGGGAGGGAAGGAAGGAAGCGGGTTAGTTGATGTAGGGATTCTAAAATTTGAGAGGTTCCATTCACAACATATGTAACGTCACCGAGTAGATAGGTCTAACAAGTTAAGCAAATGATTTCAGGATTTACACAAAAAAAAATAAATTAATTCTTGATTAATACAAAAAAAATGTCTATCAAAATCGATTAAACATATATTGTGTTAACAAACCATTGTCAAAAAATGGTTGTAACATATTTTGTTGTTTTTTTGGGTGTTTCTTCAGATTCGAATATAATGTTATCCTAGCCCTAATCACCTTTAAGACGACGGGAAATGATAATGGGAAGTTTTTGAACCCGGGACCATCGAGCCAATTTAAACGACAGTCCAGAGCGCGCACCGCACAACCAGCTAGCCATCTTGGCCTGAACATGGGCATCAGATGGGCACGAGACATATAAGAAGATGTACTGGATGTTAGGAGAGCTACAAGGTTGTCAACTACTATAAATTGACGTATTTATTGTGGCATAAGTGACTCCTAGTTATAAATATCTGGGAGGAAAAAAAGCACAGGTGACAGCAATTTTAAAGGGATACCTAAATGAGAGTCCTGGATTGTAGATAGCGAATACGACAGAAAAACAAAATGAAGAAAACGTTCCAGAACCAAGTGGTTTCAAAAACATTACTTGTTGCCATGCACTTGTCTCAGGAGTTTACCTCTGGGGTCCACAAGACGTATGGCAAAGTAAACAAAAAATTCTGCTATAAAGAATCTTTTATGCAACATAAAATATAGTTTCTAGACCCAAGTTGCTTGAGGGCCCCCATAGAAATTGATTTCAAGGGGACCCATACCTCAAAAGGAGGCGCGGTGGCTGAGTGGTAAAGCGCTTGGCTTCTGAACCAGGGGTCCCGGGTTCGAATCCTGGTGAAGACTGGGTTTTTATTTCGGGATCCTTGGGCGCCTCTCAGTCCACCCAGCTCTAATGGGTACCTGACATTAGTTGGGGAAAAGTAAAGGCGGTTGGTCGTTGTGCTGGCCAAATGACACCCTCTTTAACGGAAGGTCACAGAATCAGATGACCTTTACATCATCTGTCCTATAAACAACATGGTCTGAAAGGGACACTTTAATTTACTTTTACATACCTCAAAAAGTAAAATAGTAAAGTGCCCCCTTCAGACCTGAAGATCAATGGGGCAGATGATATTAAGGTCATCCGTTTCTTTGGCCAGCGGTTAACGAGCAGGGTGTTATGTGGCCAGCACAACGACCAACCGCCTTTACTTTCCCCAACTAAAGTCAGGTACCCATTAGAGTTGGGTGGACTCAGGGGCGCCCTAAAAATCCCGAAACTCAAAATCGCACTCTTCACTGGGATTCGAACCCAGGATCTCAGGTTCGGAAGCCAAGAGCTTAACCATTCGACCACCGCGCCCCCCCCCCCCTTTCAAAAAAAATATTCTACATCAGGTCCTTCTCTAGACGATGTAATTTATTAATAAATTATTGGTAATTAAATACTCTGTTAGATTTCATATAAAATAAGGAAAATAAGTTCTTTCCCTTGTCGTATCTTCTTTGCTTATAAACTACAGACGTTACTTTGAAAAAGAAGATGATCACGTCCTACCCGTGTTCCTACGTCTATCTAGTCCTAAATGCTAATCAATGATTTCAATTTTGCCAAGTCCTTGGTTTTCCTGTCTTTTGCAAGACAATGACAAGTTGATATAAGCTTTAAAAAAAAGTGTCCCCTGCATCACCCCCCGTTTATTACTTTCGGAACGATCCTACTACCAAGTAATAGTAGCACATTTACATCGGAGAGAGAGAGAGAGAGAGAGAGAGAGAGAGAGAGGGAGAGAGAGAGAGGGAGAGAGAGAGGGATAGAGAGAGAGGGAGAGAGAGAGGGAGAGAGAGAGGGAGAGAGAGAGGGAGAGAGAGAGAGGGAGAGAGAGACAGAGAGGAAGAGAGAGGGAGAGAGAGTGAGGGAGAGAGAGGGAGAGAGAGAGGGAGGGAGAGAGAGGGAGAGAGAGAGATAGAGAGGGAGAGAGAGAGGGACAGAGAGAGGGAAAGAGAGATGGAGAGAGAGGGAGAGAGAGAGAGAAAAAAAGAGAGAGACACACACACATATACATACATACATACATAGATACATACTGTCGCAAAGACAAACAGATAGTGACACCAAGACGCATGCCCATATTCTTGCAGTTCTCTCTGTATTCAAACAAACACTTACACAACATTGAAACGCTGACATACGTCTTCATAGACGCACTACCACACAATCATTAGCCGCATTCAACAAGCACACACACATGCTCACATACACACACACACACACTGTGGGCCCCCCCTACCACTTGTGACAATTGACATAACATTGTTTTGTGATTGTGCCAACACTTCTTGTGTTCCCATCAAAAAGGAAGTTCTAAAAAAAAAAAACACCCAAAACTTAGAACGGTTAGTCCTCTTTTCCCCTCCCATTCCTCCGTGATCCATCTCCGCCCCTGAGGTTTTGTTTTTTCTTTTTCTTTTAATAGACATTCTGCGCCCCTACACTGTCTCCTCTTCTGTAGTGCGCATTGTTTATTGATCAAAGGTTTCCAAGTTTGTGTGTGTGTGTGTACGGGAAAAAAAACAAAAGGGGGGGGGGTTTGAGGGAGAGACCATTGGCCTCTTAATACATGCCAGGTATCGTTTTGAAGAGGGATCGATGAGCCAGGTATCGTCTTTGCGAGAGAGAGAGAGGGGCCCCGGTGGTGCGTCTTCGAGAGTTGAAACAAGACAAACAAAATACACATTAACAGAGAAGACACAGTGTAGCTTTAAGTTTAATGGTGGAGAGACAGAACATTTCGAGAAAGAGAGAGAGAGAGAGAGAGAGAAAAACGAATGAGAGATACAGAGATGAGATTTGTAGGATGGATGAGGTTTAAGGATCCTAAAAACTAGCTTAGGATCAGACGGGAAGAACTCACACGAAGTTATCCACAGAAACAAAGTATCCAAACAAGAGAGAGGTGGGGGTTACACGTGTATTGCATAATATGGACATAGTCAAGTGCTTGTTTGAAGGAAAGAACATTGGCTTTGCCTGGATTGCCCATTAGTCTCTCCATCTCTCTCTCTCTCTCTCTCTCGTACTCTCTCTCTCTCGCCCTCTCTCAATCTTTTCCTGAATGTATTAGGGAGAAGAACTATGTGAAGTGATTAAAAAAAAAACACATAAACAAAAATATACAAATGTACTTTTTAAAAACTTTTTACCAAACAGACAAAGTGAGTTGATATTGTTATGACACGATTAGAAATTAGCTACCCACACTGGGAATATATCTTTGTGACGAATACGTGATATAATTTTAAAAACTATGAACACTCAAGGAGACGATATAAACAAGATGCATTTCTTATCCCATTAGAAATAAAACAAATTTTTAGCAACATTACAAGCAGGGCCGGTCCTAGCGATTGCGGGGCCCTATGCGAAACGGATTGCGCGGGGCCTATTATGGGTAGGGAGGGATAAGGATAATACATGAAAATTAAGATTTTGAATTTCGTCTTTGCAGTTTATACATTCTTAACTAAGTATAAAATCACGATCAAATTAACTTTACTTTATGAGCCTTGCGTGTAGCGAACTCATACAGTAGATCATCAAAATTCTGTTTCCTACATAGATCACGCTCAATAGCAAAAATTGATAAATTGTTCAATCTCTCTTCGTGTATTGTTGACCGTAAGTAATTCTTTCCCCAGATGCCACAGTTACGTGTATTGTTTAAAAAATTCTGAGTGCAACAAATTAAATTGGGAAAGCAGTGTATCTTTTATTACTGGACAGATAAGCTAAAATTTCTATCAGGCTTTTGTTGGTATTTTGTAGAATATGCCTTAAAGATTCCATTTCATCTGTTAATTCTCGCCCTCATATATCTGCTGGCGGTCTGCTGATGACGGCAATGCTTTCTCGAGGCTCCTGCCAAACTTTCGGATGTCATCAAGCTGAAGGCTCTTGAAGCTGTCAAGAAATCCAAATAGATTTTGGCTTGATTTCAGCTGTTCAAATCTCGGCTGCAAGGATTAAATTGCAGTGTTCACAATTCTGGTGAAGCAATCTATCCTGTAGCCAACTTCAACTTTTCCAGGCGCAAAGTTTTCTTCAGATTTAACATACTTCCTTTTCCTTTGACGTTTGGCTGGAAAGTTTTCAACATCCATGTTTCCAGCCAACTTCTTGGCTGTCATAAGAATCTGAACAAACCCATCCATCAACTCTCAGTGTCTTTAACCAAGTCATCAAGTTGTTGTACGAGTCCAGGTTTGGTCTGCAATGCACTTTAGAGAAATGTCTACCAAATTGTTTTCGGAAAATTCTCCAAAGTAATCTCAGGTGGACCTTTTTGAAATAGACAGTAAATACAAGATCTTTCCATTCTTTTCTACCCACATGCTGATCAGTTGTTACATTATTGTCTTCTTTTCTTTCGACATGTTTATTAGTTGTTATATTATTGTCTTCTTCCTTTACGACATTAACCACCGCAATTTTTGTATTCTTCATAAAATGTTTTTCAGCTGTCTCACTACAATTGATTATGTTCTCATTTACGGGTTTTGATCGTTTTAAAAACGTAAGGCGCCCACCTAGTTCTTAGCTGAAGCCTCATTGGCTTCTTTCTTCTTTTTCTTTTCCCAACCAGATACATATTTTCTACCAACATCCTTTGACCTTTTAGGTCATTTTCTATTCCATCTTTCACCAAAAAACCTGCGTAATATCATCTCTATCTAGTAGATCTCTATCGCTCTAGTATAGTTAATAGTGAGTGATATTTTATATAAAATCTGTCTATATTTAGATCTAGACATATAAAACATTTTCATTCTAATTCTAGATGTAGGTCTCTAGATCTAATACAAATTTTTAAAAAAAATTCGCTTTTCGTTGTTTTATGAGATCCAGATAGATTTTGATCTAACTTTTATATGCCAGTGACTATTAATGTTAATAGAGTATTGGAACTTTCGGTTTCGGTTTAAATTCGCTCTATTATTATATTTTCATTTAAATTTGAAAGCTGACAATGCTTTTTTTTTCGCGTAAGATTGGGGTTTTCCATATAACAAGTTTGTCAAGTTTTCAAAAAATTTAAATATAATTTCCACGACTTTTTCGTATATTTTGAATCATTATGTAATTACACATATTCTTAGCGCGGGGCCTATGGAAGCGCGGGGCCCACTGCCGCCGCATAGGTTGCAGTGGCTTAAGACCGGCCCTGATTACAAGATCTGAGGGGCTTGCAAATACCTTCCTTCAGGGAACAGTACCGGGAAAAAGAAGAAGAGGCAGACAGAAAAAGCGATGGGAGGACAACATAAAAGAATGGACAGGCCTACCATTGAAGGAGGTTTTGGACAGGGCAAAATAAAGATAGGGAGGAATGGAGAAAGACGGTCGACAAGTCTTGCTTGGTGTCCCAACGGTACAACAGACTAAGGCAGGGGTCTCAAACACATATCAGCATGTGGGCCGCATTGGAAAGTAACAACCAGTCAGCGGGCCGCACCACGAAAAGAGAATGTTTTTTTTCATTAAATGTTACGAACACTACTGTCACTGCAGTTAAAAGCAAGATATTTTTTTTATAATTATTAATTACAGTGTAGTTTATTACATGCACAGGCAGTTTAGTTTACTAAAATAAGTTGACGTTGTCTCTGTCACTAATAAAAAACCAAAAACTGTAGTCCCCCCAAAAAAAACAAAACAAAAACTATATTAATAGGCCTACTGCAGATGGCTCGTCACTTAGGTTTATGTCCACTCAGCGAGAGCGTTTGGCAGAGACCAGACCATCGACGTTAGGCCTGAAGTCGCGTGTAGTGGCAAGTCGCAAGGTTGCTCTCAGTCAGTCTTGATCGTAATGCTTTTTTTTTTATAATCATTCTGGACAAAAACTGTTCGCAAACGTACGTACTCCCAAACATCGCTAGAATTCTAGCAGCTGCGCAGAATACGTTTGGAAACTTCTCTCTGGGAAGAAACTGGTAGAAATCTGGGACTCCAATATCAGCGTATTAATGTTTCAGAACAGCGTCACACTGCAGGTCGTCCAATTGTTCCGTCTGGACTTCCTCCGGAACGTTTTTCAAGTCAACTGCGAACAGAAAGGCAACAAGGAAAAACTGTGGTTAGAGAGCAGTGAATTGCTGAAAGAGGTGTTCTAAATCTTCCAACAGTCTGAGCAGATGTCTACGTAGTCTTTCAAGCGCTGTGGTTCAACCGTTATGCTCTGTAGAAGAGAGAAATGAGCCAGGTTTCTATCTGCCAGCTGAGTGGCCCACAAAGTCAGCTTGCATCTGAATGATTTGATGCGGTAAAACATCACGTAATCAGCTGCTTTGTACCCTGTAGTTGTGAATTGAGATGTTGCGTTATGTTAGTAAGAAAAGTAAGATCCGACAAAAACATTGGGTCACTTAGCTGAGGTATATCTGTCTTTTATTGCCATGAACAATAGTATTTCCCATCTCAGTTCAAAAAGTCTCTGCAGCACTTTTCCACGACTCAAACATCTGACTTCCGTATGATACAGCAACTCTCCGTTTTCCGTTTCTAAATCAGATAGAAATGACACAAACTGTCTGTGGTTGAGACCCCATGCACGTATGAAGTTCAGCGTTGTCACGACAATATCCATCACGTTCTTCATTTGTAGACTTTTGCCACAGAGTTCTTCTTAGTGCAGAATGCAGTGTGTGGCTACAAAAGGTACCGCAAAGCTGATCTAATTTCGTTTCTCTACCATTAATCCAACAACACCAACCTTCTCTGAACACATTGCTGGTGCACCGTCCGTAGCCACTGAAACAAGTTTTTCCCACGGTAGCCCACACCTGTCAATACAAGCTTCCAGTGTACTTTGTTGTTCAACACCTCTATTGCTTGTTCGGCCTTTCGCCCGTGTTCCTGAATTAGTTTAAAGGTTACCTCCTGTTTATTTCATTGGTTGCACCCGACTACATGGAAGAGCCTTAACAATATAAGCTTTGCAAAAATACAGAAATTCAAAATCCCAGCCTTCACAGAGATAAAAAAAAAAACAAGACTATTTGGTTCAATAACCAGACTCTTTACCGCTCAGCCACCACATATACTGGCGATGCAAGTATAGAAATTCCTCTGTCCTCTAAAACATCTTCTAATGTGGGGTCTACAACAGAACCGCCCTGTAAAAATGTAACGAAGAATCACCCTAGGAGAACTCAGATTAATGTCAGCGAAGTCAATTGTCATTTCCCCCCCCCCCTCTCCCTTCCGCTGATATTACAATTGGTAGTTTTGTAATGGTAGTTAATGTCCAGGGAGGGGGGGTGATGACGAATTTTATATACCAATTCTATACTTATGTTATTTATGTTATTTATTTATTGTTCAATATTAGTTGTTTATATTTTTGCCACCTCCCTTTAATATGTTGTACGATTTGGTGAGGCGAAATGGGACGATTGCATTAATTTCGCCCCCCCCGCCTTGACAAGGGCGCGTTGGCTGAGCGGTAAAGCGCTTGGCTTTCGTACTGGAGGTCCCGGGTTCGAATCCTGGTGAAGACTGGGATTTTTATTTCGGGACTTTCGGGCGCCCTTGAGTCCACCCAGCTCTAATGGGTACCTGATATTAGTTGGGGAAAAGTAAAGGCGGTTGGTCGTTGTGCTGGCCACATGACACTCTCGTTAACCGTGGCCACAGAATCGACCTTTACATCATCTGCCCTATAGACGACAAGGTCTGAAAGGGGAACTTTTACCTGCCTTGACCCTTAACCTTTTAGGGGGGCGGGGCGATCTGTTAATTTTTATTTTAACTCTAAACTCCAAACCACCGGTGGTCAACTTTTTTTTTTTTTAAAAGCTTTTATCAACTCGTTCTGTCTGTCTGTCTGTCTGTCTGTTACAAAAATTTGAAAACGTTTTTTCTCCCATTTCCCATTCTCGGATCAAGTTGAAACTTTGCATAATTATGTATTGTCGATGACAAATTAGGTATCAGAAAGCAATTAACCAAATAAGTAATTAAATAGTGGTAGTTAATTAATTTTTGTTATCCTAAAAAGGAGATAATTCTCACATTATTGAGAAATATGTGTCTGTAAGTGTTTTTTTTTTTTATTTTCTTGTCTGGGGGGGGGATACATTTGTCCGACTAGCTAGTCACTGGGCACATCGTCACTTAAAAAATAAATAACGTCCAACCCAAAAGGAAGCGAGTCTTCTTAAAGCATTGTGGGTAGAACATTTAATGGAGTAGCGCATCGCGTCAAAAGGGGCCGGATATGACCAGCGGACCGAAGTTTGTGCATCACAGGCATACGTGTAATTACGGAAGGTGTGGGTGGATGTGCGTCTACGTAATTAATTGTAACCTATTGAAAGGTCACGAGGCATGCGTCTGGTGTGTCACTTACGTCTCGAGACGCCGAGACTCTTGGGGGCCAAAGTTTTGTAATCAATTAGTTAATTAAATTCTCCCCAGCCACACCCCCGGTACACATCAACACACACACATACGCACAGACTGTTGTCTAGCACCCTCCTACAATGTCATTTTTTTTCTCTACGTTTTAAACATCTACCTGCAAATTAGAAATTAGAAGGATGGCAGTTGGCCTTGTGTGTGTGTGTATGTATATATATATATATATATATATAAATGTGTGGATGTGCTTTAAAGATCGTGGTAATGAAAGCTCCATTCATTCATTAAAACAGTTTATGCCCCACCCCAAAGATAACAAAACAATGCAAATAAAGCATAAAAAAATACTTTAAAAAAGGGAATTATCTGAGTGGAAGAACTCCACATTTACAGCCGCATTCTCAATACTGCAACATTTATTTCTTTTTTTTTTCGATATTAAAGAAAATAAATAAATTAACACTAATTAATTAATGTGTTGATATTTTGTATATTTATGTCATGTTTTGTTAGTAACAAAAAATAATTAAGCAAAGTTTCAACTTCATACGACAATGTAAGGTGAGAAGTATAACGCGTTTACATTCATAAGGATTGTGGGCAAATAGATTAGACATTTCTCATAAACATTTATTTGTTTATAATCGTTTTCACTGGCAAACATGGAGCTCTTGTACAGCTTTTTCCCAGCATATGGAATAAGAAATATGCTATAAAAGGTATCGACATTCATGGCTGGGAAGCACCAGCTCTAGATCGCTCCGCATGGCGAGAAGCTGTGAGTCTCAGATTCTCAAGATTTGAAGCAAGAAGAGTGGCCAGTGCTATAGAGCGCCGAACCAACAGAAAGCAGAGAGAAGAAGCAGCCCCATTTGCAACTGACAAAACTCACCCATGTCACATATGCGGCCGGCTTTTTAAAGCGAGGGTTGGATTTTACAGCCATCTTCGAGTTCATGGGAAATGAGAAATGTGCTCATCTTCGAACACGAAGGAGGAGCTATATGCTATAAAAATGTTTAATGTTACACCAATCACTGATGAAGGCATACATTCATCATAATCAAGTTAATCTTTATAATTATTCTAACGATCTGAGCTTTTTGTGTTACCTATGTGAATCTAATGTATATTTGAATATAAGTTGTATGTATGTATGTATCTTTTTGTATGTATGTACGTTTGTATGTATGTATTATGTTTTTATGTATGTAGGCATGCATTCATGCATGTATTAATATATGTATATGTGTATGTCAATGAACATCAATACTGACCATTGGGAAGACATAGCTCTGGACCGCACCAGGTGGAGAGAGTGAGCAGTGACCAAAAAAGCTATGGACAGCGAAAGAGCATGGGTCTCAGCTCTTGCAGAAAAACGGACAATGCGAAAACTGGCCAGCTTCTCTACCACTGTAGCGAAGACCACCTTAACCTGCGATATTTGTGGACGGGAGTGTCTCTCCCAAATAGAGCTCCCCAGCCACACCAGGCAGTGTGCGAGATGAACCATAGTCGCTCTACGACTGAAGGAGGCCAATTATGTGTGTATGTATGTATGCATGTATGTATATATATATATATGACCCGCATAGAAATTAAAACAAACAGTTTGACCAATCATGATAAAACTTAGTTTACATTTTCCTCACATCATGGCGGAGAACGTAGTGTATTTTTAATGTCCCTACAACAACAGGAGGGCTCTAAAAAAAAAAAAAAAAAAACAGATATACTAATTCACCTCAATTGAGGACATAATATCTTTATACATCTGTAGTGTAGAACCCTTTTTAACAGTTTGCCTTCTGGTATAATGTATGCTGGGTTTCAGAACGGAGATGCTTTAAATATAGCAGGTTTTGTAGTTATCTATTGCTAGTTTCTAGCTATTTTTTTTTATATAGTATAAAAGGGAATAATTTAATGTATGTCTGATATAAACTCATATAATTATTCACAAACTCACACTTACAGATGAAAAATGTTATCATTATTCCCAAACTCACATATAAAGGGAAATAACTCAATTTATGCCTAATATAAACTAATATAATTCTTTACAAACTTGCACATAAAGGGGACTAATTTAATTTATGCCTCATGGAAATTACAATAATTAATCTCAAACACATACGTACAGGAAACTAATTCAAAATTCAATTTATGCCTTATATATATATTTATGTGGGTTTATATCGCTTGCCCCTTACCATATATATATATATAGTGTTATATTTATTTATTTATTTATTTATTTATTACGAGCATATGACATTCTTATATATATATATATATATATATATATATATATATAGATATATGTTTCACTGATCCTCTCAACAACCCAAGCATATACCCGCCCGCAATCCGTTTCACATAGGGCCCCTCAACCTGTAGGACCGGCCCTGACTCAGTCAACCAATCACACGCGCACACATTCAAACACACACACTCACAAAGTCACACACACACGACCCTTATTTTTTCTGTTTGTTTGTAATGACTGTATTCCATTGCGTGTGTGTGTGTTTCCTAGCAACCCGTTTGCTAATACATGACATTTGTATGCTTCTGACACATACATCGCTCCCCTTAATGAACAGTGCCATCCTCTAATGTAATGTCCTAATGTAATGGCTATTAAAAGTAATTACGATCAGTTGTTTAACTGTAATCTTTTTTTTTTGTTTGTTAATTATTTGTTATTGTAGTGGAAAGCGTGGTCGAGAGGCTAAGTGCGGCTTGAGCTTGGCTTGCTTGGCTACCTAGAAGGGGGCTCGAGGTTCGACACCCGACTCGGGCAGAGTTGTGTTTACTGAGCGCCCAAAGGCAGCACGGGAAACCAGCTCCTGCATACCCCCTCCCCCCCCACTGGTCCACAAATGAGACTGGACCAAAGCGCTCTGAGCATGCTATCAGCATGAAAGTAGCGCTATATAAAAGCTATAATAATTGTTGTACGTTGTAAAACCTCACGATTGAGGGACTACCCGTGGATATAACGAATTTGAATGCATGAGAAATATACACTAGTGTATAATAAGAACTAGATAAGGAAAAAATACCAAACTAAACAGTCTCTCCAAATATCTTACTTCTGTCTCACTCTCGTACTCTCTCTCTCTCAATCCTTGTGCTCGTTGCCTCTCTCCTCTCTCACCCTCCTTTGTAGCCCGTCTTCCCTCTTTCATTTCTCTCTCTAATTTAGTCATCGTCTGTCCCCTTTTCCTCTCTCTCTCTCTTCTTTCTCTCTCCTCTCTTTGAACTTATAGTCCTCCTGCCTCTTCTTTCCTCTCACTTCCTTTGTTTCCCTCCATCTCTACCTCTCTCTTCTCTCTCAATTCCTCTCTATCCCCACTCTCTCCTGATCTTTATCACATCCTTTGAACTTGTTGTCTCTATTCACTCTTCATCTCACTCTCTATTAATCTTCTCACTCTGCCTCTAGCTCAGACCTCTCCCTCGTTGTACTAGTCGCCTCTCTCTTCTCTATCTTTACACTCCAGCTCACCTTATCATGTAATAATTATGTTACACAACGGTCACACTTATCTACAAGGTAAAGTAGTAGCTTGTCATGAAAGTTCAAACGTAGCCATGTCTTCGTTCGTTATTTACTAAACACACACCATTGTCCACTAACCTCAGTTATTTATGTAATTTTATAAAACCACTTTTCGTTTTGGGCAGCAGTACAAGGGACGTAACAGCGAAATTTTTCACTTGCATAGTTTATATTGATGATGAAGGGTCCCTATCCAGATAAACAAACTTAGCTCGTATATGGTTTATATTTATATTCTCTCTTATAAATATTATAAAATATTGCATGAATCGTTTTCATCCACGTACTGGATTTATTTATTAGATTTAAAATATTCTCTCATGAAACAATGGCTTCAGTAAATAAAAAACTCAATCAATCGTTAAACATAACATACATCTCAATATATACACATATAACAGACACACAGACAGATAAAACTATAAACAGACAAATAGGCCAGGGGTCGGCAACCTTAAGAGTCGGAAGAGCCAAAAATTACTATTTACAAAATTTCAAAGTTTTTAAAGAGCCACGAAGATTTTTTTTCTTTCCAACAGTAAATAGTTTTCTCAAAGAGAATTTTTTTTTATGAAAAGCAAAGACATAATTAAAGATAAGTAACATTGCACACAACAAGTAGATTATAAATATATATATGCCATTATTATATAATGATTTTTTATATTTCGGCAACAACTAAAGCTGTTAAACTTTTACTTACAATTGAGCAGACGGGTTTAATGGTTTTAGAAAGTTTGGTTAGATTACGCTCCTAACTTATTTTTTCGTTTCATAAACGACTCTAAATTTTTGTTTGCCAGTTGGCTTCTTACTTTACTTTTCATTATATTCACTTAGGAGAACGCTTGCTCGTACGTATGTGTCGATCCAAAGATAGTCAGCACTTCAAAAGCTAACTTCACCTCACTGTAGCAATCTGGAAGATTATTCCATGCGCCGAATCAACTCGCGGCACTTTTAAAACTGTCCACTTTTGTTGCGTCCCGTACATTTCTGGACAACACTCCCAACTTGCTTTCAGTTTCAACTCTGTAAATTTTTCAACCCACAAAACTTTATTTTTTTGATCGATTAGTTGTATTTTTTTGAGATCCAGTATCAATTCCAAATGAACCAATGTGGATTCTAGTACTATTTTTGTTGAGAGGATTTATCATCTTTAATTTTTTTTATAACTTTGCTGAAGTAATTCGTGTTAAAAGTTGCACCGATTTTATCGCGATACTGCTTTAGACATTCAAGATTAAGTGATTGACCGCTCTGAATATCTTCTGCAAAAAGAATTAATTTTTCTTCAAAACAAACCAATTCTTCTACCAAAACAGGATAGATTTTCCTTTCCTTGCAGTTTTAGTTACAGTTCATTTGGTTTCTCTTTCATATCAACCATAAAGTAAAATTTTAGCAACTATTTGTCCTTCTCAAATTTGGTGTGATAAATGCCTTTTTCTTTTAGAAATGTATCAATTTCATTTGAGCACAAAGCAAAACGTTTCATCGTCTTATTTGTGGAAATTCATAGCACGTTTCTGGGGGAAAAAGGAGATCGAAATACTGAGTCTTCATTTCGTTTAATTGGTGGGGTGAATTTGACAATATGCTGTGTTTATAGTAAATAATCTCGATTATCAAATTCATGACCTCATCTATCTCGGTCGTTTTGGGCACCAGGGGCTTCTTGGTGCATTATTCAGAGAAACGTAAGAATTTCTTGCTTTATTTAGCTCATATGAATAGTTGTTGCCCTTTTATTTTTTTTTCTATCATACTTCTGGCTCTATTATTTGCTAATTAAATGATTTTATTTAAATCGATGTTATTGTCTTGAAGGTATTTTTGCACGGCATTCGACCGCTCTAGTTAAGCCTGAGAGCGGTAGCAATCCTAGAAGTTCTTTTGGACCTTGGGAAAACATACATGACAAAATATGCAACGTTTGCCTTATCTTTATGTCGTGAGACTAATCTATAGCTAGTGATAAGGTAGAAGAAAGTTTAATAGCTTCCACCTTCAAACATGTTACATTTGAAGACATGTTAGCTATACTGTCCTGTACTGTTTCAGCGGATAGTGCCAAATATTTGATCTTGTTTTTCAACATTTCTGGTTTGTTTTGAAATCACGAAACAGTTCTTCAGATGCACGTAGGAAGCAGTCTTTGACATATTCATCATCTGTAACTGGTTTGCCTTTTTGTGAAATTTCTAGTGGTACGCAAAGCTTTCTTCTAGCTTTGAGAAGATAATTCGCTTCTAACTCATTTACTTGAAACAACAAACTATACGTCACAGTCAAAGCGAGTGGTGAAGACGACAGTTCGTCTTGCGTCAAAGAGAATTGTAACCTACATAGAAACATCCGACGACGTCTTCATTCGAGAGCTTCCAACGGGCTTTACATTGGCTGAGAGATCGAATCGGTCACTAATCGTTGTTAAAAGATTCAGAACTATTTGAAAAGAAAAAATATTTGCGCATGGAACTAGAGAGCCGCATGTGGCTCACGATCCGTAGGTTGCCGACCCCGGAGATAGGCACATAGATAGATGATTGATTAATTGATAGATGTATTTTTTTTCTAGGATAGGTCAGGGGTCGGCAACATGCAGGTCGCGAGCCACATGCGGCTCTTAGGATGTTAAGCTGCGGCTCTTTAGTTCCATACCAAAATATTATTTATTTTATAAAAAAAAAATTAAATCAATCAACAATGATTAGGCATCGATTCTATCTCTCAGCCACTTATACTTGCTTTTCACCGAACCTCTCCCCATGTCTTCAAATATAACATATTTGCAGGTGGAAGAACTCAATTCTATTCTCCTGATAGATGAGTCTTGCGACATAAAAGGCATGGCACAAGTTGGCTTTCTGTCAGGTATTTATCTTCCTTCGGACTGCTACCGCTCTCGTGACAGACTAGAGGAGAATGGCTTGAAGACAATAAGATCGATTTAAAAAAAACTCGTTTCAATTGCAACTGATGTAGCCAGAAGTATAAAAGGAAAAACTTAAGAGAATCTGCTATTCTCCATGAAATTCTAACGTTTCACTGTATACTACAGAAGTGCTTGTCAGAATCACT
The DNA here is from genome assembly GCA_021533235.1 of Biomphalaria straminea. Classification (NCBI taxonomy): domain Eukaryota; kingdom Metazoa; phylum Mollusca; class Gastropoda; family Planorbidae; genus Biomphalaria; species Biomphalaria straminea. The sequence goes on from JADKLZ010000166.1 coordinate 24,524,646, forward strand.
TTACCATCGTCAGTTTAAAGAACTATTAAACGAAATGGAGAGTCAGTATTCCGACCCTCTTCCCAATAAAGGGTAAGGTTATTAGAACTTCTAGCTTTACGCTTGATTAAAATAAATTCATCTTTATTCTTGTGAGAGAATTAACTACCAAGAATTGGATGATAAATGGTTGCAGAAAGGTTACTTTATGGTATATTTACCAGCAAATTTAAATGAGTTTAATATAAAACTATAAGAAAATGGAAACAATGTTTTGGTAGATGATAAAATCGGTGGCTTAGCAGTAAAGCGCTTGGCTTCCGAACCGGAGTCCCAAGTTAGAATCCTGGTGAAGATTGTGATTTTTAATCTCTTCTTAATCCATCCAGCTTTAATGGGTACCTGACATTACTTGGGGAAAGTAAAGGCGGTTGGTCGTTGTGCTGGCCACATGAAACCCTTGTTAACCGTGAGATGACTTTAACATCATCTGCCCTCAGATCGCAATGTCTGAAAGAGGAACTTTACTTATTCAGAGATGTAAATGACTTCATTTTCCCTTTCTAAAGCAATATGGCGATGAAACCAGTGCAACTGTTAACAGGAATTACTTTAGAAAAGTTAGTTTACAAAAATTACAGACGAATTTGCTGAGAGATTTGAGCATTTCAAAACCATCTAAATTTTTAGAGCATTTATAGTAAATCCCCTTCAACACCAATAGTAACGAAATCCACACTGAGCCATTTGGAATTGATACTAGACTTAAAAAAGTAAAGTTTTGTGGAATGGAGAATTCTCAGAGTTGAAAAAGCAAGTTGGAAAAGTTGAAAAGTATGTACGTAACGCTCAAAGAAATACATTGAGATGAGGAACTTATATTCGACGCATGGAATAGTCTTCCAGTGAAGTGAAAAGGTTGGCATTTGAAGTACTGACTATTTTCGCATTGACATATTGGTAAAAGCCAGTGGCGTAGCAAGATACCCGTGGGCCCGGGTTCAAGAATGTGTTGATAGGCCCCTCCCTCGCCCCCCCCCCCACAGGAGATATATTTTGTGCGACAAATAAATTTAGTAGTTTGTATGTATGTACATTTACTAAAAGACATTCCAATGCAAATTCATGAGTACAGCTGACAGTATCATTTAAGACCATGTTTAAGTACTATTTAGCACAGTGACTATAATGCGCAAGCGGCTACTTTTGTTGAAACAACATGGGCCTACCTGAAGGCAATAGCGGATCCAGAACTTTGGAGTGGGAGGGGGATTTTCTTTTCTAACCCTAAAGCGCAGTAAACCCTAACCCTAAGTATAAACGCGCGTACAGCATATATATATATTAGAATTAAAAAATAAGCATTGTCTCTAAACCTTCGGCGAAAAACAAACAAACACACATACACATAAAAACAGCCATGTTGAGTCCTTTCTCTTCACAGCTAGTGGGTTTGGGAGAGTGCTGTAAGCTCTCCCAGTGGGGTCAGGGGCTAAGCCCCTACGCCAAAAGCATTTTCTTGCATTCTTCACTGCATAAATGCATTCTCCTGACATCTGTAGCTCTATTCATATTACTGAAAAAGGACCTTTTGTACAATTTTTTTACTTGAAAAATATTCTAATATGAATATACAGGCCTTTACTACATTGCAAATACAACTGATTATTCCACTAGTGGTGGGCGGATTGATGCCATCGCCCGACGATAAGATAAGATACTCCACATGATTAGATTAAGGCTTTGAGGATTTCCGCTGAAAATAAATTATTCGTAAAATAAAAAAAAGTAAAACAGCCATATTGAAGGCTTTTTCTCGACAGCTAGGTGATCTTGGCGAGCTCTGTACACCCTTCCAGTGGGGTCCGGGGAGAAGCCCCGACGCCAAAAGCGTTTTCTTTC
>JADKLZ010000166.1:24526626-24550526 GCA_021533235.1 Biomphalaria straminea
AAGGGACCCGTCGTTGTCGTCTGAGTATCGTATCTTGTCTTCTCTATTAAAAGCGTCTAGTTTGTTGTTAGCGTAAATATATTCTGTTTTTTAATCTAACCTATCGTCACTTCCGTCACTAATGAAAAACTTATCCTAATTATCCCCGAAATAAATCTACACTCTAATCATGTCATAACACCATGTCACAGAACAAACTCAGACATCAAACTAGCATTGCAAATTTTCATACTAAAAAGTTAACCACCAAAATGATTTATTTATTTATTTATTTTACATTTCGATGTTTCAGATCTAGTTTACTATTTGACAAGAAAATAATAAAAAAAATTCTTTAAACGATCAGAATATGGCTTAAATATATTTCTCACTCATTGGTGAATTTGATGGGGGCCGCCTCTCTTATTTATCTTGTTTTTTTTTTTTTTTTTGTTGTTTTTTTTTACACTTCGATATTTAAGATCTCATTTACTATTTGACAAGCAATAAAATTCTGAAAGCGAGAAAAAGAAGAGAAAACGATATGAAGAAATGTGGTGGAGCCTATAGAAAAACGTTAAGAAAATGAAAATGAAGATTGGGAGAGATCTTAAAAATTGCTTAACTCTCTAAACAATTTTCTTTCCGTTTTAAGCCACAAATTGATCACATCACACACTCCCCGAAGATGCTAACTGAAGGGGCTCTCGTCCCGTGGACCGAGGGTTAAATTCGGACCTATGAACACACACACATCCTGGGTCAATAGTTGTGTATGCTTTGAAAGTAATGCGAAGAGTGGGGAAATGAAGGGTGGGGGGGGGCGTTAAAGCGACATAGTTGAACGCCCGCCAAGAGCAGTGTGTTCCCCCCGCAAGTCGATGTTTAGGGGGAAATAGTTCTTTCGGAGGAAGGAACTTGGAACATTTAATGTCAACAGCCGGGCTCAAACACGTGGATTTCAAAGAGATAGTGAAATAGACATCCACCGGTCAAACGGACAGTTGAACGGCGACAGGCCAGAGCGGACTAGGACACGGGGTTAGAAACAAATGATTTGAAGACTAGGACAACTGAAGAAATGGAAAAGAGAAGGTTCAGAAAAGAAGAGAACGGGTGAGCAGGATGGGTGAAAGAGAGAGAAAGAAAGAGAGAAAAACAAGAAGAGAGAATGAACGAAAGAAAGAGGAAGAGAGAAAGTAAGAGACAAAGGAAAAAAAGCAAGGATAGAGAATGAAATAGAGAGAGAGAGAGAGAAACAGAGAGTTTGAAAAAGAGAGAGAAAAAAAGATAGGGTGGAAGAAACATAGAGAAAAGCAGGGAGAGAAAGAGAGAGTGAGAGACAGAGAGACAGAGAGAGACAAAAAATGAAAGAAAGAAAGAAAGAGAGAGACAGAGAGTGTGATGAGAACCAAAGAGTAGAAGAGAGAACAAGAAGAAGTGTGTGAAAGAGAGAGAGAGAGAGAGAGAAAGAGAGAACGAAAGAAAATGTTGCCAGATACGTCAGCTTTTTATCGGGAGAGTGACTGAACTCTTAAACAGGTAAAACGAAATCCTGTGAAGAATAAAAAATATTTTTTTTACACTAAGCTTTAAAAGAAAAATATACAAAAATTTCTTAACAAAACTTTAAGAAAGTGGCTAATAAAAGATTTACCCACAAGTGGGTGAGTCTGGGTCAAGAGGATAGAGTTCACGGGTCGAATAAGTGAAAACCTGAGACATGAGCGAGATAAGGGTTCACAGTGGAAACCAGGGCCGGTCCTAGGCCACTGCAACCTATGCGGTCGCAGTGGGCCCCGCGCTTTCATAGGCCCCGCGCTAACTCTAGGTGTAATTATTACATTGCAAAATATATACGAAAAATTCCATGAAATCTCCTGAATTTATTCAAATCTCCTGAAAACGTATAGAAATCTTATGAAAAATAAACAAGGCTCGTAAAATAAAGTTAATTTGATTGAGATTTTGTACTTAGTAAAGAATGAATAAAATTCAAAGTCGATTTTTTTTCTAATACAAAATCTTTATTTTCACTTATTATCCTTATTCCCACCCAGACTCTAGGCCCCGCGCAATCAGTTTCGCATAGGGTCCCGCAATCGCTAGGACCGGCCCTGGTAGAGACGTAGGTTTGCACTAGGTCTTAACGTAGAGAACATGGCTCAGAGACAATGGTATACTAAATGCTTCAATAGAAGAGGTGAATCGGCAGTTAATTCAGTTTCGTCATTTTTTTTCTAAAATAATAAATTTGTAAGCATGTTTCTTGTCTTCACCCACTGCTATGGTGTGTTTGTGTGTTTCCAAGGTGATGATGACGAAAGGGAGCATTCATTGCTGTTCTTGTAGAATGATGAAATCAAATCAGCATATCATAAAATAATGTTCAGAACAGAAGACTAGATGAAAGAAAAAAGACCTGTTTTTGTCGACAGTTAGATTTTGTTTTAATATTAGTTTATTTCACAATGGACCTCATTCACCAATCGTAAACAACCAAATTTAGACACGTGATAATATTGATAAAAAAAAAATTAAAAATTTCACGACATTGTGTAATATGTAATTTGTATAGAAGCGATAGAGAACCACGTGGCCATGGGCGCCCGCAGGGGGGTGCAAGGGGGTGCACTTGCACCCCCCTGGATTCTGAGTAGCAAAATTCTAGACAATTTTTTGCATCTTTAAATAAATTAACTTCTTAGTAGCCACTAAGCAGGTAATACTTCCACTGTAGTACAATCATAAGGATAAGTTAATGTTGACTATTCTAGGCTTAATAGGAATAGATGGCCGACGTGTACCCCTCTATATTTTAGTAGCCACATTGTAGCCAATTTTTTTTTAAATTAATTTCTTAGAAGTAGCAATTTAAGAAGTTTTGCTTCCATTGAAGCACAGCTGTAAGGAAAAACTATTATTGCAATAAACTAGAATATGCTAATCATTTGTTAATGGCTGACCATGTAAGCTTTATTGTAGGCTTGCAATTCATTGTACTATTAATAAAAAGTTTGAAATATTCTACTGCACGTAAGCCGTGACAATTTGTTTTCTCTTGCAGATTATTATACTTATATATTTAGTTAAGGCCTAGAATGGGATTAATTTTTTCTTTGCCTTGAAGGCTGCTGGATAGTCATAAGTGCTGAGCCGAAGGCTCTTCGAGCACTAAGTTTGAAAAAAAACCTGTCTGACCTCACTGCCCGAAAATCAAACAGTAAAAAAAAACAAACCTGCGGACCAACAGGCCTGTTTGGGAGCGACCCGAGTCAATGCTTATAGAGCATTGCTGTTTCCAATACCACTCGGTGGCACCGGGGGCCTCCACCATTTACCTTCGTTGTACCAAGCTAACTGTGCAGAATCCGCCATTGATGAGACGGTCCCTTGAGGAACAGCGCATGGATTTGTTGACGGTTTGTGGGAGCTCTCTTACAACTCCGCGCAGTGCAATGGGCAGACTCTCGTCTTTCCCGTAGGCACCCCCACGGGAGTCCTATTTGTTACTTTTTCGCCTAGCTCACCTCCCCTAGTGAGCCGTTTCCACGCCGGCGCCACGTTGAGGCAAAGTAACTTGCGCGGCGTTGCCTTGAAGGCGAAATCTTTGAACAAGAATAAAGAGTGCAGTCATATGTGTAAATGTAGGCTATTTATGTTATGCGGAGTTAAGGTCGGTTTTAGTGCTAGATAAAATAGCAGGTTAGTTAAACTATACAAGAAAGCTCTTAATAATAATAAAGTTTAATTTATAGAGCGCTGTTAACAAACTTGATGTAGGCTCAAGGCACTGTGAAAAATATTACAAACATAACAAGGTTACAAAGACAGTTTGTGAGAAAACACAAACTCAAAATCAGTCTCCGAAGTGGTCCACTAGGCAGGATATGTGAAAGTGAATGTGGAGTTCAATGTGAACCTGGACTAACAGATGTCTTATAATGAATATCTAATGAATTTAAATGTTTGTAAACAGTCAATCTCTTATATGAATGATGTGATGGTATTATACAGTGTCTGTGATAATATGAATACCTACTTATTAATAGTTGTTTTAAATTATGTTTCACTTATTTGCATATTAAATAGATTTTTTTCTCTTAAAAAAGGAAACGTTATTTTTGTATAAATGTAGCAGTTATGGTACAAAATTTAAATAGCGTAGCGACTCAGATTGAAAAAAATTCTACAAAAAGTCTAAAACTATTTGCATAAATGTGTTTAAAATATGGTATAGGTTACCTCCCTTACTAAAGAGCCTCTCGTGTTTGTTACTATTAATAGTAAATAGTTGTAAAAAACTGCTTGCATAAGTGATTTAAGAAATTAGATTTTTCGCTTTTAGAAAAGCAGAATCTAGTCTTGTTTTCCGATGGGCTATTCGTGGGGCGTTATTTAGAATTCGATGCAGCTTGGCTATTTTGTCATCAGATACACATGCTAGCAAAGCGTTGCAGTTGTCAAGTCGGGAGATGATGAATGTATAGCTAGATTTTTGTTTTACTCCGTCGTCATACATGGTCGGATATGACCTAATCATTGAAGCCGAAGATAACGGCCCTTGCAGAGCTGACATGTGTGGGTCGAAAGATATATCATGAATGCCATCACAATGCCATCGTACTAGGCAAAACGACGATTGAATTAACCGAGCAATAGCAGCAGCAAGAAACAAAACAAAACAAAAAAATACAAGCATCAGCATCGATAATTGACTGCATTTGCTGGGTATTTTGGTGATGAAGCTGCAGATATAAGAGACACTTTTCGGTTTGTTTGTTGATGGCGATCGTATTTGAGAACAAGTTACCGGTTTTGTTCCTGTTCAGAGAAACACAGCCTGTGTCTAACGTCATTGTCAGCGAATACATTAAGCATAGTCTAGACATGAACATACTACTCGGCCAAGACTGCGATGGCTAGCTTTCAGAAATGTGTGAAGACAAGGATTGCTGAAAAAAAGTTTCATTTTTACCTTTTAGTGTGAGACACTATGGAGTGAGAAATAAGAATCCAGTCACAATTTTGAGATAAGTTTGGCGGATATTAATTGCAATTCGTTGTTAACAATTTATGTTAAATCGACCGAAGGGAGGCATAGGCCGAACGGATAAGCTTAACACCTGGGGGTGGGGGGGGAACCAGTTTCTTTCTTTAATATTATCCGAAGATGGAAATTTGCACCCCCCTGGAAAAAATCCTGCGGGCGCCCATGCACGTGGCTAAATGTTGTTTGTTTACGATTGGTGAATGGGGTCCATTATAAGTAGATCTATGTGTCAAGTTAAATCTGTGAATATAGTTATAAAATTTCAATGAGTTTCTGTTCACAACAGAAATTAGTTCAATTTATTTAAAGATTAATTATTAAAAATATAATAGACTTACATCGGTGCAGTTGTATACTAGTTGTTAGGAGCAACTATCCAATGACCCATCATCATCTCCCATTGACCGCACAACAACCCAGATGTAGATAGTCTAAGTCATCAACAGCAACTAATTTTATAAATAAACAACAAGCCTTTATTTATCTACATATACCTAAATCATTACTCATTCAAGTATTAGTCGTCAATACATTTCTAAAATGTTCAGCAACTAAAGCTATTTACAAAACATGCAGATATTCGGCTCAGGCAGAATATCATGTTTTAATATTCGGATTCGGACGAATATTAAAAATTACTATCAGGTGCACCATTATTAACGACTCTTATGAAATTTGAGTCCACACAACTTTAATAGGTACCTGACTTTATTTGAGGAAAGTAAAGGCTTTTGGCCGTTGTGCCAAAGTAACAGATGACCTTAACATAGATCGCAAGGTCTGAAAGAGGAAACTTACAACTCTCTACTGACTTTGCCAGTCTGTCTGATATGAATTCCCCCTCCTTTTTTTTGCAAGTCACTCTAAAGCAGTAAACACTCCCACCCGTATATTTGTCTTCAATACTATTACAGTTCTGTTAGGTACGTTGTTATAAATTGTTATCAACATCATAATTCGTAGGGGTTATGGAGCTCTTTTTCTTGGGGAGAGAATCATAGGGGTTCTATTTAAGGTCCTATAGCGGTTTATTGTTTGTCTCCTTGGCTATCACCATTTGGCAGGGGGGGGGGGCTACATTTTAAACAAGAAATTATTATTTTCTTCTGCAAGTCCTAGGAGGCGAGGTGGCTGAGCGGTAAAGCGCTTAGCTTCCGAACAAGGGACTGGGGTTCGAATCCTGGTGACGACTGGGATTTTAACCTCGGAATCTTCGGGCGCCCCTGAGTCCACTCAGCTCTAATGGGTACCTGACATTAGTTGGGGAAAGGTAAAAGCGGTTGATCGCTGTGCTGTTAACCGTAAGCCATAGAAACATGATCTTTACATCATCTGCCCTATAGACCACAAGGTCTGAAAGAGAAACTTTACTTTTCTGCAAGTCCTGAGTAATGCAATAAGGTTTTCTATTTTATTATATGTGAGTTTGAATGTGTATACATTTATGCGTGGGTGTTGAAATAGATGCGATTATTATAATTAGCATTATTATATCTGCAATATTTATTCCATTACAGAGATTGAAGTTAGATTTGATTATCTTAGTGAATAATTCATAGCAATTATTTTTTTTTCTGTCAATTGGATCTCTAATGAAAGGAGGCTAATAGCATTCTCTCAGTGGATAACATTACTTAAGACTATGTTTTCATTTAACGATTTCACTGCTGGGCTTTCATACCAAACACCTTTCAGCTATTGAAAAAAAAAAGTCATCCAACTTATCTTAAGTCAGTGAGATCAAGTCCTAAGTTGATTTTTAAATGATAAGCTTTTGGCAGTTTAAAAACGAAAAAATGCAAGTTACAATCAACTAAATTCTCAAATGCAGAATAACATAGTATGACAACATTAAGATAAGAGGATCTGGTGGGGGTTGGTTCAGTAAATGTGATCGCCCCATTCCCTGAGATTGGTATTCTAAGTTTCAAAGTTAATTACGTTATTTATATTTAAGACACTAAATATATATTTTTGACTTTCTGCAAGTTTTTTTTTTAATATAAAGATTTATATGTAATTGCGAGAGTACGACAAACCCTCAGGGCCTGCCCACGGGTTTGTATGGAGGCTTAAAACTTCTTACAGAAACTCCCTTTTTCATTATTTTAAATAAATTTCTATAAAAGTAAAATTTGAAAATGCAACAAAGAAATACCAAAAATGATCTACCACCTAAATATTAAGACTATAGGCCTACATCTTACTCGTCAGGGACTGTCACTCCAACCAATCAGTTCCACAATCAAGCGCATAGTTATATTTTGTAGTTCTCTCTCTAATATTACATTTCTTTTTTAGTTAATGGAAAATTGAGTCGGAGGGGCGATGCCTGGTCAAGCTATTCCTTCCGTCAAATACATACTTCCAACACCATAGATTACTTGGCAACGCGTCCATTACTGTGAACTATGAAATAAAAAATGTGGACCTATATTCCGCGAAATTTTTTTCCTAGATAGGTTTCAGAATTTCCTAAATCGCTACATTAGTATGAACAATATAAAAACAACATAGCCGATTTATGTGTGTGGTGCAAGTGGAAAAAAAAAGGTATGAAATAAATTAAAGTGTGGAGTACTGTGGAGGTCTGATTTCGGAATAGTCAGTTCGGAATATCAATTGACTGCTCTACAACTTTATTTCTTTTATAGAATTTATTTCCTTTTAAAAAAAAACATTCTTATTAATACCTTGCAAACTCTATATGGGCCCGGGGTGGACGGGTAGGCCTTATTTCCTAAACGGCTCTAACGTTTTTCTCTAGAAATTTGACAGCTTATCTATATCGTAAGGAGAGAAAAATAGGAAAAACCTAATTGACTACAAAGTGAATAATCTGATTTGACCGTTATATTTTTTCTTTCAAACTATAATCATCTTAAAATTAAATTTTGCTTTTGTCTTCTTATTTTCAACACTGTAGTGGGTATTCCCGCATCGACTCAAATGTTTGTATTTTCAATACATTTTCATCAGGTATTTCCGCGCTTGATTCAAATGTTTTTCTGCAGTAAAGAATCTGAATAAATCAATAGACGAACACGAACATATTGAACTCCATCTTCCTGTAGAAATTAGGCCCTATTAGCTGGATTTAATATTACGCAAAATGCAAGGGCCCCGCAAGGATGTCAAGCCACCAGGGCCTCCAAACGATGAAAAATTGATGAAAGTGGGACAGTTTAAAAATAGTAATAAAAATAAAAATAGCAATAATAATCTTTATTGTCTGTAAGGAAATTTGTCTTAAGATTTGTGCAACACAAAACAACAACAACATAAAATTGTAACTATAAAAAAAATGTACATTTACACCAGACTCACAATTTACATATTAGGGAACTTTATAAAATTGTTTCTATTTTATGATTTGATTGCCAGGGGTACAAAAGAGTAGGGACCTGCGAATATTCGATATTCGATTCGAATTCGAATATAAAAAGAATACTCGAATTCGATTCGAAATTATTTTTAAATTTTCGAATCTTCGAATATTTTCCAAAAAAGCAAAATTGGCAAAAATTCTGATGAATTGCCACGTGAAAGTCTTGTTCAAGACAGGAATAGAGGAAGCCTTATGGATTCAATGTTCAAGAAAGTGCATGATGCTCAAGGAGATACCAGAATCAACAAAATTTCCACCATTTCTGAGCAAATTAAGGATGAATTCAGTTTGTATTCAAGCAGTTGTAGATCGAAACAGTGATCCTCTTCAGTTTTGGAAAGAAAGTATTAATATTTTTCCACTTTTGGCCAAACTCATGCAATTCTGGCAACAAATTGTTCTTCAGAAAGAGTTAATTCAGTTGGAGGACAAATTATTACTGACCATCGTCACAATCTCTCGGAAAATAATGCTGAAACTTTGATTTGGGCCAAAATAAATAAAGATCTACTTTTTTAAAAGGCCTGCATTGCAATTTTATTATTGCTAATTTTTGTGTTGCAGTATTAAATAAATATAATATAATAACAATTTTGAATTTGAAGTTTTATTTTACACTTGTTGGTTGTCAAGTTTTTTCAAGAATATTCGATTCGAATTCGATTCGAAATTCGAATATTTTCTGATATTCGATTCGATATTCGATTCGAAAAAAATTTCCTGATTCGAAGGTCCCTACAAAAGAGTTTTTGTGTTTGTATGTCTTGGCAATCGGTGTCTTGTTTCATATTTACACCTCTTATAAAGATTGTATAATCACCAAGGGTAGTTATCCTATGTAGCCTATTTGTAATATAGGTCTAAAATAAACTTCTATTCCTTTGTGCAGACTTTAGAAGTAGCCTACGCACAGCCTTTATTATAGCAATAATAGAATGCAAAGATTTTCTTTTAAACATAATTATTGATATATATATTTCCCAGCGTACTTCAATTTATTAATTAGCTGGTTAGCATTAACGAATATTTGACCAAAAAAAAATGAAGGCTTGATTTTGCTCTACGCGTGAATGCACGAATTCTATTTCTCTGTACAAAGCGAGGTAATTGAGATCTTCCGATACAGTTAATCCTCTCGGTGCTCTCCCTTGACAACTTTTATATTTTGTTTCCGCTGAGTTACGCACTACATTGAGTTTCGTAAGACTGCCCCACAATTAACAATGCTATAGCGATTTGTATCTGAGATTAATCCTGGTTATCTACGATCTCTGGAGTTAACGCTCTCAACTTGACGCTAGAGACAAATATAACAAGAAATTAAAGATTACGACTCACGATAATTTGCGTGAGAAAGGGGAATCATTAAATAATTGACGTTATGAAACTGCTCTTTTTATTTGTTTATATTAATTTATGTAAATACCACTTTGGCTTTAACAAGGGAACTATTTTATGATGCGCAGTTATCACGAGGTCTTTTCACTCAACTAAACAATGCGGTCTTAAATGAACATCATCTTTCTGCGAACGCTATTCATATTTGCATTTCGCAAAACGTATAACAAAAAAGAAATAATAAAGTACTATAAAGCATTAGGGTTTATATAGTCACGATAGGAAGGGTAAATCAATTTACAATAGTGGGAAATTGTGTAATTGTGTTCGGCTTTGGGGCGCTTATCTTTTTGTTTTTGCCAATTATCAATAAACTGAGTAAATTAGGGTTATGGGGTGGGAAACTAACAAGGTTTTTATTTTAAGAATATTAAATTAACTGTAGCCCCCCTATCTCTCTTAAGCAAATCCTAAATTTCTACGGCCACGAAAACATGACCTGTCTTAGATAATAGGAGGCACTATGCGAAATAAATTGTTGCCTCTCCCCTTCCCCCCCCCCCCCAAAAAAAAAAATGAAACACCATTTTAACATAATAATAATAATAATAATTTTATTTATTCAGAGCTGTTAAACGAAATGTAGGATCAAGGCGCTGTAATAACATTACAAACACAAACATTAGACATGACAAACTAATCTAAAAAAGTTCTAAAAAGATAGGTCTTAATGTTCTTAAAAGTGGTGTAGCATGTTGTCTGTCTGTGATCGATGGGGAGTGAGTTCCAAACCTTCTGTCCGTGAACTGAAAAAGCTAGTCTTACAAGTAGTTCTTAACATTCACTAATAAACCTAAGGTTGCAGTAAAGATTTAGGACTAGGCTAGTAGGCATAAAGCTAGAGACTATATTTCAGCTTTCATTCAGGTTTCGCATTTTCTATCACATTTCTTTTCTTTTTTTTTTTTTGGTGTGTGAGGCCATAACCAACTGGAAGCTTTATTAGGCGGCTGCCTAGTTTGCCAATGCTTAAGGCCGGCCCTGACGAAAATGACTTAAAATGTTGATCTCATTCAGGAAGAAAGAGAAGTCTTTATCTTTGTTATTTTCTAGTTCTCAATTCTCTTTCTTTCTACGCTCACAATATATTTCATTCTTTTTTTATTTCTCAGGAATATCTCATAAGAAAAAAAATCACTTTAAAAAAAAAAAGGCTTTTACTAAGTGTAGTTGTATTAATTAGTTTGGATCAGTCATGTTATTAAATTAGTAATATATCTAGACTAATAATATAAATCTGTGTGATTAGAAATATTTTTACAAATTGTTTAAGACTATTTCATGCTTTTAGCTTTCTCAAAACGCTATGATCCTATCACTAATATGGATGAGTTGAAAATGGGGGGGGGGGGGAGGAGGAGAAAGAAAGGGATATCAGGTTAAACTTTTACCGAATTCGCTATTTTAAAAGATTTACTTTTTTTAAAAAGGGGGGAGGGTTCGATAGAATATGAATTAATGGAGCGAGCCCCTACAAGCCGGTATCCTAACCACTCTGCTAGTTAGGTGCCTATGAAAATAGAAGATTGTAAAGTTATCTAGTGTTTGTTACAAAATTATTTTAAAGCGCGAACTTATAAAATGGACTAATACATCTAATAGCACCACCTCAGTCAAGTAAATTTCTTTCCTAAGTTTCAGGTACTAAACAATATACTTTTTTTTTTTTTACCAATAAACAATTAGCTAATTGGTTAATTTTTTTTTTTTAAACTGATTCTTTTCAGGTAAAAGAAATAATTGTGCAAAATGTCAGATTGGTCCGAGATAGGGTGTCGGAGAATTAAAGTTTACAAAATTTTTACCACACAGACAGACATACAGACAGTAAAAACATATTCCTCTTTCCCTAAATATCTCTAATTTTTTTCTTCTCTAGCTCTTTCTCTCATTATATTTCTTGCACAGACTCTATTACTCATTTTTGCTCTATTCACTACTACTACTACAGTCTACCAAGGGCCTCAACCTTCACATACTCACAAACCAAAATATGCATATTTTAAAACGTTCGAAAGTAAGACTAAATTTAGCATGCCTTTAGATATAAGTATTTTTATTCATAATGTAATTATCATTGCACATAAGGAGAAAGTGTATGGGGGCCTCAACAAAAAACCTGCCCATGGGGCCTTCATATAGGGCCTACCTAAATCCAGCCCTGCTTTAAGTTATCACCCTCATCCATCATCACCTCTTCTAAGTCTTCCTAAAACTAAGTTTCCCAAAAAGAGGCTGTACATGTCTAATCCCCATAAGTGAAACATACATATGGCCTCCTTCGGTCGCGAACAGACTGGGGATCGTCTTATAGAATTGAGATATATGCTGGGGCATTATCTTTGGTCGGAACGATGACACCCACAAGGCATCCCCCCCCCCCCACATCTCCGCGCAGCTGATGGAATGGAATGGCAAGTGCGATTACAGTGGCGTCACAGGCTCAGCCAGGGTGCAGACAATGCTGCAAAAGGGTCACCAGCTCCAGATTTTTTCCCGAAACCTTTCCCGTGATTTGGTAAAGATACAAGGCGCGGAGGTTTGGATCCAGAGTTTTCCTTCTCCTTGTTGGGCTGCCAGTGGGCTGCCAGCCAATGCAAACGAGCCCTCCTGCCCAAAGCTTACTGGTTTAGGGGCCAATTACTCGCATTCACCCATTATCCTGTTTGTGAAAACAGTTCCAGCGGACTCAAGGAGTCTCGCTTGAAGGCCAGGAGTTGGACTGGTAGTCACTGGTTGTCAAAGACTATTTGAGACACATGCCATTTGGAAGCATTTTATAGGAAAAGGAAGTAGAACGTTTTTATCCATTACTACTTTCGGTAATGACAACAGTCAATTACAAACATTCAATCATTTCAATGATAGGTACATAGTCTACAATTTTTGATTATTTTGTTTAGAGCCTCGCTGTTTCCAATATTTTAGGCCAATCACTTGAAAAAAAAAGGGGGGGGGGGGGGTGGAGGCAATATAAACAGCATCCCTCAAGCTTCCTACCCCCCCCCCGTTGGTGATGCGCTGTTCGTATTTACAAATAGGCGGCCTACATACTATAAATATAAAGATTTCATATCGGTATCGTGCCCCATATTAAACATAATATCTTCATTACGTTTTATATCTTTGCTTTCAGTGCTCAATCTAAAAAGTAACAATAAATATTAGAATAATAATGTATACAAATTATTAGTCTGTTATAACAACCAAATCTACTTGTTACATAATTTGTCGGGTAATGATTTTCGCGCCCATTCTCTCCCTTGTTTGTTGTTACTAAACAAAACCTGCACAGTGTAGGTAATGAAAAAGCATGTTGCCAGCATATGTTTGAGCGCCGAAAGGATTGTAGATATCAAATATAATATTTTATTTCTAAATTTAGTTTTTAATCCATTTTTAAATATAAAATCGCTTAGAAAATTTTAATTTGTTAAATATTTGTTCATTATTTCTTTCCTGTTAAAATAGCTTTATCTTTTGTTATCTATTATGAAAAGGTAGACATCATACACATATATGACTGTTCTCCCAATAATCTTCATATCCCTTCGACATTTTTCTGTTTACTGCTATCTAAGCTTGACCCATTTCCCCGATGGCGCATGCGCAAATTACCTCGAAAGAAGGAACTGGCGTTGGAGTGCACCAATGTAGAAGAAACGCAATGGATTTCTAGTAAACAAATCAGCGACGGGATTGATTTATTAAAATACGTGACAGTGAACCCAAAATATGACAAAAGAAGACTTGTTTAGTCTTCACTATTACATTTTGGTATGATCGAAACTAGCGAAATTCTGGATCTTACTGACGGAAACTCTGCGGAACGGTCAAACGATGACCATCATGCTCATCAAGGAGCAGTTCTCGGTTCTGGGCATTCCCATTTACCCGGTAGGCAGACCACCCCGAATGTCTCAACGCTTGATACAGAAGATGACATATCTGAGATGACACCTAAAGATGAGCTTAATGGTAAATCAATTAATGTATAATTGTTATGTGTGTCACATGCATTTAATGCACTTGATCTATTTATGCATTCTCATGGCCGACCAACCCGATTAGTGGCTGATACTGATAGACGTGTGTCCTCGTTTCAGCCCATGTGCCCAAATAGAGGTTGCTTGAGACGTGTCAGAGGTCAATAAAATAGAAAATAATGCTATTTTGTATATAAATGGTCCTTATTTGTAAACAATTTAACACGACTTATAGCATATCTTCTTGATTATAATATTATTTATAATCATTTGTATCAAGCAACTAGACCTGTACCACTGCACTGAGAGTGAGAATGAGATTACTTACTCAATAACTCATAGTCATACTATACTCAACTGAGAACGTTTTTGACTAATAAAATTAAAAATTCAAGAACAGCTGATCATATCACAATAATATTAATAATCATGTCATATATTATAATAATATTAAATCTAAAATAAAACTCTAATAAATTATACATAAATAATAATTATATAAATCTATATTATTATATTATTAAAATTCATATATGTTACTAGACTAACAGTTAACTAGATGGTATACCAACTAGATTGTTAGATCTACTAGTCTAGATCTAGCTAGACCTATTTAGTATAATTTATTAAAGTGCTAGACTAGATTATCTACTCTATTACTCTATCATACTCTACTAGATCTATGCCTAGATTCTAGATTCTAAACATAGTTCTAGAAATTTTAGATCTATATCCTGTAGTTACTGTAGTAGATGTATGTAAGTATAGATCTAGATCTATAAAAAGGAATACACTCAAGACTTTTACTCAAGACTGAGACTCTAGAATAGATTTAGTATAGTGTATTAGTAGTCTGGATTTAGATCTATATATTATATATAATATATTATATATATATAAATATTATAAAATAGTAAATATAATATAGACCAGTGGTCTTCAACCTTTTTTGGCCTACCGCCCCCTTTTCGTATTTTTTCTTTTAAAAAATCTGCCAGCGCCCCCCTTTTAAAAAAAACACTTATAAAGAAGCGTGAGAAGGCAAATTTGAACGAAATGTCATTTATTTATTAATTTATTAATTTTTATTTTGTAAATAACACTAATCTCGCCTGGGAGAAGACTACATGAAAAGGTTATTTTCTTTGTCGAGCTCAGAGTAGGATGGAGTTACAGAGGTGCCCCCATAAGCGCTATAAAGATCCACTCAGGCGCCATTTAGCTCTCACTGGCATAGAGTAAAGTACCTGGCAGCATTCTCTGGTAGCAGATGACCCCTAAGAGAGGACAGTTGGAGAGTTGTCACAAAAGCTGCTGGACAAACATTTGAGACTCAAAGAAAAGCCACTATTGAAGAAGGCGCAAAAGACAGAAAGAAAACTTAAATAGAACACCAGCAGACAACGGCTTTGTTTGCACAAAATTCGGGAAAATATGTAGGTCGCAGCTGGGTTTGCATAGTTGTGTGAAACACTGCACTCAGTCCTAATCTTTGGAATCAGATGCAAAAACAGCCAATATTATTATCACTCTACAAAAAAAATTGTCAAATGATATACTGTGAGTACACAAAAATTAATCTCATAGTCATGACTTTCTTTCAAATCCTAAGAATAGACTGCTTTAAAATTATTGAATATTAGGGCCCTATTGTTTTAGCTTTAATTGTAAATATAGCCTAGTTTTATTTTTACAATAAAAATTACTATTAATGAATTCACTACAAAACGAAATAAAGCTGATGAGAATCTTGTGCCTCCTGCAGTCTGACAATATTAGAAATTTCAATCTTTAAAGTAGCCAAAGTAAGGTGATGGTCTCCTCTAGCGGCTACATCCAGTCTTTTTCTTTGCTTATTCATTAAGTTTGTTACGCACTAAATCTAGTTTAACTATGTATGTTGATGGAAAAGCTAAAACATTATTCAATTTTCGACCACGGTTTTGGAATTTTACTGAAACATTCAAATTCAGCCACATCTCTGTCGTGCCTCCAGGGGCGTAGCTAGGAATTTTCCATCGATTAGGGGCCAGAGGGGGGGGGCCTACATTTTGCGTAATATTTCATCAAGAAAAAAAAAACCATCGCTTGGGTCCTCCTCAAGTGGGAGCCCGGGGGATTTTCAAATTGCCCCCCTCCTCCCCCACCATGTGTAAGCCACTGTGTGCCTCCTATGTTAACATTCTTTCAATGATGACATTATTTTGTAAATCTATTTTTTTTCCTGCAACTCAATTTGAACACATGTAATAGTTGTTTAATAATTGTCATTTATATTTATTTTATTTTTTTATTTTAGAAACGAATTGTAATTTCTTCATAGAGCATTCTTATGTGAATTGCATAGATATCGGTGTCCCTGTGCAATAATTAATTTGTCAACAAACAAGTTATGTGAGATTGTATCTCGATAAAAGAGAAAATGATATAATCAATGAAAGTAAATTTTTTTCCCAAGCAGTCGTCGGAGGTTGGTTTTATTCATTTCCATTAGATGCCTACCAGGTGAAACAATTTTTTTAGCCTGCTTTAAGTCATCGCCAACCATTGAATCGTCCTGTTTTTCAAAAATAAAATTACCTATATTTAGTCCTAAGAGCTTAACAAAACCAGCTATATATAACAAACCCATTTCAAAATCCAACAAAATTAAGTTTATAAGAGTTTAACATCTTTTTATTTACATTTTTTTAAAATTATACTTAAATAGAAATGAAATTGAGGACTAAAATTTTCTTAGATGTTGCCTGTGTATCAACACTCACAAGGTGAAGAGTGGATAGATCTGTTCTTTATTCTATATTGCTCTTGAAGTTATTGTAGCGTCCAACCACTGATGATTCCCTATATGTCGTAATAACCTACAAAACTAGACAATTTTGAAATAATATTTCTCCCAGAACAGAACAAAATGTCTTTTTGTGTTACATATGTTTAATTTTTGTTATAGTTTCAATCAATTTTCAAACACTATTATCATAAGACTTTTAAAAAAACGACACATTTTTCTAAGAGGCCACTAAACATATCCTGCTTTGCCGTTTTTGTTTTTAATATTTTTTTAATAGTAGATTTTGTATAATTGTTCATGAATATTCATTAAAAAAGTTGGCTATTGCTATATGTTCGTGAAGCCGATATGGTTTTATAACCTCATCTGAAGATGCCGTCATTTAAAGTAGAACATTGAAATATCTAGTGGCAATTCACAACTCTAAGCGAAATTCCATTACATACCAGTGATTTTTCGTAATAAAACTTTGTTAATGCTTTTTGTTTAAAAAAAGGTCAAATTACTCGATTTGAATGTTAGCTTTAACTTTTTTTAAATTTACATTTATATATCAAAATATTAACATACATAGTTAAATAGACTAATATATAAAAGGCGTACAACCTAGTTTGTTTATCAAAACAAAAACGTTTATGCGCTCAAAAACTAAGTACACTTATACCCTCCTATTGCTGAAAAAAAGGGTGAGAATTTAAAAATAGAAAATGGGATTCCCGAACTCAACTTCTAACGTTGTTTCTGTTCTTAAATTAGAAGCATGCTAACTATAATTAAATTTGTCTACATTTAGTTTGCCAGCTCTAATGTTGAAGATTTTTATGTTTTTTTGTGGAACTTTAGTTTCTTCTTTCCCCATATACGCCCAGCGCCCCCTTACCGCCCCTTTTTGTGCCCAGCGCCCCCGTACCGCCCCTTTGGCTCCCAGCGCCCCCCAAAATCTCAAAAACGCCCCCAAGGGGGCGATATCGCCCCCGTTGAAGAACACTGATATAGACTGACAATTATATGATCCTGAGTCTAAAGTACTAAAAGATATTCGAACAAACTATTTAATTTAAACTATAGTAGTATCTAACAGTCACTATAGAAAAATAGATCAATCTAGTACTTCATTATTGAATATTGTTGAAGTCAATTAAATTTAAAATCATCTTACAGCTAAGTTTAGATATAGTTTTGGCCCTACTTAATATTGTTTGACTACAATTACATGCCTGCCTAAAAAGAATTGAGGAATAAAAGAATTTAGATCTAGACTAGTAACTTATAATGATTGAACATTTGAATCCATTCCTTGATGTGCAAACTGAACTCCTTTGACCAAGGCTGGCCCTATGAATTGCAAGGCTCTATATGAAAAGGATTGCGCAGGGCCCAGTCTGAGTAGGGATAAGGATAATAAGTAAAAATTAAGATTTTGTATTACAAAATAAATTCGTCTTTATATTACATTTTTATAGAATATTTAAGCTGGTTTTTTTTAATCATGCATAGGATTGGTGTTTACCATATTGAATGACACCCCAAAATGACAATTTTCTCTATTTCTAAGGAAGGAGATTTTTATGAGTTTTCATATTTTAATAATTTCATAAGATTTCCAGGATTTTTTTGTTATATTTTGCTATTAAAGGAGTTTACAGGAGATCTTATCATATATATAATGGTTTAATTTAATTATTTAAATCTAGAAATTAGCGCTGCCCCACTGGGGCCACATAGGTTGCAGTGGCCTAAGGCCGGCCCTGCCTTCGACCATTTCACCACATGAATCTAAACTTTTTCTTCCTTTTCTTTAATTATAATTTATTTTAAAATTCCACAGTGTCACAAGGCCCTATGTGAAGATAAGGAATTTATTTTTAAATGAAAACAATTATTTATTTTTTAAAAATTACTTGGTTTCAGTAACACAGTAGCTGTGTAGCATTATATCTAATAAAGTAAAATGTTAAATCATCGTCTTCTTTTGGCCAAGGTAAAATAAGCATAGTGTCGTGTGGCCAGCACAACGACCTACCGCTTTAAATTTCCCCTGTTAAAGATAGGTACTGTTGCATGCCTATTCGCGGTGTTGAATCCAACAAATACAGTAGACAGGAGGTAATTGTCACAACTCAAACACCAGCGAAGGCCGAACAATAATAGAGTAAGTCGACAATGATTCAACGATAAATCACAATTAATACCCAAGAAGGGAACCGTCTTTGTCTTTCTATAGCCTTAATCAAGATCAACGTCTTGTCCTTTTAGTCGACTTAAAGCGTTCTTATTTTTAATCTAACTATTCGTCACTTCCGTCACTAAGTAAAACTTACCCCTTAATTATTCCCGAAATAAATCTATGCTCTAATCATGTCATAACAGTACCCATTAGAGTTGAATATTCACCTAGATTTAAACACAGGATTCCAGGTCCGGAAGCAGAGTGCTTCACCACTCAGCCACCGCGCCCTCCCTCTACATATCTAGTACTATTGAACAAATGTAGTGTAACCTGAAATTTAAGATACATTCTTAGTCTTCCTGGGTGGACTAATAGTGCATGGGTGTAATTGTTTTGTCTCTTGTACTAGGCAAATCATTGTTCTTGAGATACTAATGAATACATTGTTTTGTAGACTTGATTGTATCTAAGTTTAATCTTCTTCGCCAAGCCACTAAAAAGGAATATATATAATATATAAACCTCTATACAAAGCCTATTTACTGACAACAAGCTGAAAGTCAATTTCTCAATTTTTTTAAATTTTTTTTTTCACTATTTTAAAATATTTATGTATGCATTTCTGACTTATTGACTCAATTACTTTTGGACTTGGGTACCATATAGAAATGAAGTTGACATATAACCACAATATCAACAACATGACTCTGTGTGACACAAATTTTTTTGTGAAAGATCTGGAATAACATGATACACATACTATAGCATCTTATAGACTTTTTATATCCAGTACTTAGCAAGGCCTGCTTGCAAATTTGTTGATATTGGCAAAGAATCTTTAGTTGTTTTTTTTTTTTAATTTGCACTTTTTTATTTGCAAGTTTTTATAATGGCTAGTTGACCCTATTTTAAGCTTCACACACCACATATGATTACAGGCTAAACCTTATTAAATCTATGTATTGGTTCTTAAGGAAAATAAAACCAACACTTTATATATATATATATATATGTATATATATATAATATATAATTTGTATTGGCTATTGATACTTTGTTGTATATATATATCACTTGGTTATGTAGGTCAGTCTTGCATGTTGGTTTACAGCATAAACGGATTGAATATATGCAGAAGCCATATTTGGCCACTATGGAATTAAATAAGTTTTTAACATTCCTTATACCCTTCTGAATAGCTCTGGTGTAATTCAGTTACATATATATGCTAGTTTATTTTTTACAACATTATTAATTTGTCAAGAGTTACATGTAGTAGTCATCTGTGATGTTCTATGCATAGTGTGCTTCTTCAGATTATAACATATATTCATTTTCAAAAGATAATTTCTTTTTTTAACAAGTAAATCATTCACTTAAATACATAATATTATTATTTACTACTTTTCCTTTCAAAGCCTCCAGTTCCATGATAGATTCAGAATTTAAAGATGTGAAATCTGGATTTGAAGAGCTCTGCCCCGTGTGTGGCGATAAAGTGTCAGGCTATCACTATGGCCTTCTCACCTGCGAAAGTTGTAAAGGTTGGTCACATTTGTTGCAGTTCTAAATCTTTTCAACTTTGATATTTTGATATATCATATATCTGGTATATTAATGTTCACAGGTTTTTTTAAGCGGACAGTTCAAAATAAAAAAACGTATCAGTGTGTTGACAGCCGCAATTGTCAGATAGACAAAAGTCAGCGCAAACGATGTCCTTATTGTAGGTTTCAGAAATGCCTCAGTGTTGGTATGAAATTAGAAGGTGCGTACAGACTTTTATATTAATGTTGTCATCAGATATTGATATTTTTTGTCCAGTTAGTGTTATTGGTATGCTTACGAAAGTAACTTTAAATATTTTATTTAAAGTTTATAATAGTTTTTTTGTTTGTTTTCGTAGCTGTAAGGTCAGACCGCATGCGCGGTGGCCGCAACAAATTTGGACCAATGTACAAACGAGACAGGGCCTTGAAGCAGCAGGCAGCACGCCATGCACAGGTTATACAGGATGTCTGTCCAGAGATGCCAAGGATACCTTCTAGAATGTATACAGGTGGTCAGCCACCTGGCTCTCCGGAAGATGTCAAACCAGACCCTCTCCTCTTGCAGGCCAGCCTGAATATGTATTCTGGTGCCATATCCACTCCAACTACCTCAAATTTCATGCCTGGTATAATGTCTGGCCTTAACTGTCTATCAGCCACTGCCACCACACCGTCGTCCAGTGTGTCTTCGGGTGGAGGGCATAACGGTGCCTCTTCCCCATCCCCTCCGGCCCACACTCACCAGATGCCACACAGCAACCACCACGCCTCTCATCAGGTTCTAGTCCCCTTGACAGCGTCTCAGGGTTTCACGCCCAGCTTTGGCCACATGCCAACCTTGGCCGTGCCTGAGGCACCGAAAATTCAGTATGTACAGCACCAGCAGCATCGCCATCATAATAGTAACCAGCTCCTCCACCAGCCTCAGAACAGTCCAATGGAGAGGGACAACAGCCCCCCGGGCGGGCACCATCAACAGCACCACCAGGTGGCCATCCCTCAGCACATGCAGGCTCTGTCGGACATTCAGATCCAGCCCAGCCTGAACCAGGTACAGCTGCACAACGTCAGGCGTCGCCAGGCCAATAACAATAACAACTCTCTGCTAGCCATGGGTCAGGATAGTGAGACCAGTTTTCCTACATCCTCCTTGCAGGCCAGTCCTAATGTGATAGAGGCTCTTAGAGCCTTCCAGATACAAAGTCCTATGAACCTGGGACATTCAGAGCACTCTGTGTTATCCCCTCTCATTGCTGAAATGAAATCAACCATGGGAGATGAAGTAGAGGTGAGATATATTTTTTACTTTTATGTTTTATGTCTTTGTACAGCCACACCATAAACTTCTCATTTTTAATCATAAAAAATATTTTCCAATGAATCAAAATTCATTATTCACAAATGATGTTAGACAATGTGATGGTTTTAAAGCAACTAGTACCAAGCTATTCTGATATTACACTAATATAAATGGGATTATGTTAAAAGGTTCACAGACATCTGGTTTAATGACAAATCGTTCCAGAGAGCAAAAAACGTTTATATTTTATACAAATATATTATTTAATATGGATGCTATGGTCATGTATCCTATGAAAAAGTTGTGCTTTGTTTTATCTCTAAAACAAAATATCAGGATCTCATATTCTAAGAAGACATGTAGTAGCTGAAAGGTAAAGTGTTTGGTTTCTGAAACGAGGTGTCTTATGTTCAGATCTTGGTGGACGCTTGGATTTTGAATTCTGTGATTTTTAGGATGCTCCTGAGTCCCCCCAACTCTACTGGGTAATGGACATTAGTTGGGTAAAGCAAAGGCAGTTGGTAACTTACCATCAGCTATAGAAACAAATTGCAAGGCCTGAAAGGGAAACTTTTGTTTTACATTCTAAAACTGTATGGTACAAGTTGCAAAACCTGGATATAATTAGAAGTATAAATAGTAAAATCAATTATAATAATAATTGTGGTGGAGTTAACTGAAGAGTGAAAATACAGGCCAAGTTGTTCTATTTTTGTTTTAATGCGTATTAAAAGGGATGCCTCTAACAGCTAATTGATGATGATTTAATTAAAAATGCATTTAAATATTAAACAGTCATTTTTAGCAGCGTCGAAGGGGGAAAAGACACTGTTAATTTTATGTGGAATGTCTCGTAAACTAGAAAAGATATATATTGAAAATCTGACATTATATTTTAGACTTTTCAAAGTTCTGATGCAACAGCTTTTTTCTTTTCTGAAAGTGAAAAATTAAAAACTCCAAGCAGTTTTTTCATAAAAATATACCATTTTAACAACTATTCACTAACATTAACAAACACTGGAGGATATTTAGTAAGGGAGATGATTACTTTCCATATTTTAACACATTTATGCAAACGGTTTTTGATTTTTTGTAAAAAAAAAATTTACAATTGTATTACAAAATTATACAAGTTCTGTCATACTGCGTTTAAAAATAATGTTTACTTTTATTTTTAAAGAGAAAAAATCTAAATAGTGAAACATTATGTAAAACAATGGAAGCATTTCAGCAACTATGGAACAGACAATTTTTTTTTTTTATATATAAGCCTCAATTTTTGACTTAGTTTGGAGAACCTTCATTGATTATATGTTACTTTAGACTTTCTTTGAACAGCTCCTTGTGGAGTGGTCTTTTGTTTGACTTTTTGTTCATGGGGCCACAATCATTTATATTTCATTGTTTCCTGGTGCCCCATTTTTAATGACTTGCATAGCTCTTACTAAGCTTTCTGACGATTAGTGGTTAATAATGATAGTTAGATAGACTAGTATTTTCCTGAGCTTTCTTTGGTATTGTGAGATTTTTTTTTTCTTCTTTTGAAAACCAGTGATTCTCTTTAAATGTTTTCTGAGAACTAAGTACTTATTTTATCATTGGTTGCACTTTGTTGATGACTAGATATATTGGTTTACTTGTAGTACCCATGTAATATTAATTTTATCAATAGTCTTGTGACCAAGACTTTTGTGTATCTTCATAAATTCATTTTTGCCGATCAAGGCTTTCGTTTCTTAGAAATATTCTTGTGAGCTCGGTAGTGTGGATATTTTAGACATCTTTAAGAACTTTACTACCGGTAGTTTTTCTGCTGCATGCTTGTGGAAAGTGTAATTTTTCCCCAGGAGCCTAGGGGAATAGGACACTAAGGGCATGTAACTGAAGGTTCAAATGGTTAACACTAAAATGGTCAATGAGGAAAAGTTTTAGTGTAAAAATCCTTTTTGAATTAATTTTGTGTACACACACACACACATTTCATAATAGAATTCAGTTTGATGTATATTAAAAATAATAAATTTTCTTTTAAAATATTCATGTACTTGTACACATGAATTAAAAAAATCACTCAATAAATATTAGAATCATTAGAGTGCAGGTATTTATTTAGAAAGATGATGAAAATGTTGCATTAAATTATCATTATACTGAGAATCATTTTTCAATGAGAACTTAGTTGCATCAGCACCATTTCAACCCAGGAGGAGGCTGTAATAAACATTGGCAAGCCAACCCTAACTCTCTTTCTGTAAGAACATTTTTGTCCCCTAACTCTCTTT
>JADKLZ010000166.1:24596757-24616852 GCA_021533235.1 Biomphalaria straminea
AACACTTTACTTTGTATTAACACTATCTTATATCAACACTTTACTTTTTTTTGTATCAACACTATCTTATATCAACACTTTACTTTGTATTAAAACTATCTTATATCAACACTTTACTTTTTTTGTATCAACACTATCTTATATCAACACTTTACTTTTTTTGTATCAACACTATCTTATATCAACACTTTACGTATCGACACAGCTTCATGACAACACAGCCACATTCCAACACTGTAACATATTGACACTGAGACTTGTCAACACTCTAAACTCTAAAGACTATTTATTTTACAAGGAGTGACTCTTAACTCTTTGTCTCTGTAATTATTTACCAAATTCTGGTGGAATTAACGTTGGTATCGTCAGTTAGGATAGATAGAGTTAATATTTACTATATTGGTAACTAAAATGTTTTTTTTTTAATTATGTGAGAAAAGAAATGTTTGTTGAAAATCTTTTCACCTGGTCCAGGAATGAATCTATTGAAATAATTTAGCTACCTGCCTTCTGCAAGGTGTGGACCCTGAAAAAAAAAATGAATATCTTTTTTCATGTAGTGTTGCGTTTACTATAAAAATCCAGTAGCCTCATGGATTTCATCCTTAGCATCTGAAGGCGTAAGCTCTCAAAGAACAGTTGTGACCATCAATCAATTCATGGCCTTGTCAGACACACGCCAGTGACCAGTAGATGGACTTCTGTGGGTTTGGATTTTATACCGGCAATTCATTTCTTGTGATTCGTTCAAATCACATTTCCAATACTTGTTTGTAAGTGTTGATATATGATTACAGGTCATTTTACAAGTCCTGATATTGTTCTTATTTTTAAACGTGACATGAGGCTATTGGAGATCGACACTAGCAGCTGGGAAAATATAGCACTGGATAGATCCACATGGAGAGAGAGCATAAGAGAAGGGTCTCGGATTGCAGATGCCATACACAACAGAAGCAGAAAGAAGGCTGAAAATGCAGCTGCGGCTGGTGATTTCATATGCCCAACCTGCAACCGCAGCTTTGTATCAAGGATTGGCTTCTTTATCCACACAAGAAGTTGCAAAGGGAAAAGATCGTCTCTCTAGATGTAAAATGCCACAGAGAGAGATATTGTTCTAGTGATAATTTTTTTTTTTTGGCATGAGATAGTCTCTTACTTATATGAATGTACTGACTAAAATTTATTTTTTTTCTCTTTTTTTTTTTTTCTTGGTAAAAAGAATAGTTTAAGATTGTGACAATAGTCATTTTGCAGTAGCGTAGCTAGGATGGGGGGAGGAGGGGTAGCATTAGAAAATCCCCCCCGGGCCCCTTCTTGAAGGGCACCCTAAAAGAGTGTTTTTTACATTAAAAATTATATATTATGCAAAATGCAGGGCCTCCAAAGAGAACAAGCCCCCGGGCCCCCAAACGATGGGAAATTCATAGCTACGCCCCTGTCTATTTGGCGAATTCATTGGTCAAGTTTATTTTCAATTTTTATTTATGCTGCCACGAAACATTGCGTTAAGTTTATTTTTAGATTTTATTTCGGTAGCTCAAGGTTACTGCCGTATGCTTTTGAAAAATAGTGACAAATTTCTTTAAAAGTGATTTCTAGTTCCAAAATTAAAAGCTTTGTATTTCTTTAATAGAAGAGTTCCGTTTTGAATGAAACACTTTAAACTAGTATTTCCATCATCTCGATATTTTAATATAATTCGACTTTCAGCGATAATTGGCTGCGCTAGCAACTACAAATGATTTGTTTGATCAACACAATATCATCGTAACATACAGATATCCTCGTCATCTTGTACTTAAAACGTTAATCTTCATATATACATTCGTAATCAGTAGAATATAACTTTTGATTTGAAAGCATAAAATCATCAATCCTAATGTCTATTGAATGTTTTATAACAGTGGATCTCAACCTTTAAGATCGGCGACCCCTTTTTACAATGCCCAAATCTGCAGCGACCCCCTCCGACACACACATAAAACAATAGAAGAGTAGGCAATAACAATCCATATTTTTGATGGTCTTAGGCGACCCCTGGCAAATGGTACATCGACCCCTTGTTTTATAACGTACTCAATGTTTCTTTCGTTGCTTTCATAATTTGAGAATCACTTTTATCTAAAAGATATATAAACACACTACTGAATGAATGCCTTCTTTTTTTTCTCCTCCCTTCGTTCTCTCGATGGTATTCCAAGTCCCCCAGCATCCCTCCTCCTCCATTAGGGCCAGATCGACTTCCCTGAACAGTTTTCTCATCATTCAACGGCCGTAAACATTCGGTTGTGTGTTGCTCTGGCCTCGTAAAGATTGACCAAAACGATTGTCCCGCCATTATTAGCGTTGCTAGGCGACGAGGCTGAGTGACACGGCGCTGTTCAAGGGAAACAATCATGTTGCAATAAGTGGTAGTTCCCCCCCTCTCTTCCCGGGCTTTAATTCTTCTATCACAACTTTTAATCCAATCCATTTGGGTAGAAAGAAAATATGTGATTTATATATTGCAATTCAGCCAATGTCCTGTTTACTGGTATTTTTTTTTTAGGAAATCTTAGTATTAGTGGTTTTCTCTAAGCTTTTTCATCATGGGTATTCTTCGGCTCAAGGCCACTTTTTCTTTGCCTCTTTGATGGGCTTTCTCTTTTTTTGCCTCTTTTGGGTCTCTCTCTTCATCCTTTTATAAAAATATTTTTCCCTTTTTACTGTATACAGAGTAGAGACAAGGCGAGATTTCTTCTAATCCGTATTTATCTTGTGATAAATCAAACAATTTAGACAATTCTATTTACAGACAGTATCTTTGTTATAGGTGCGGTGGAGTGGTAGAAGCATTTCGGAAACATTACAGAGACGATTGGGTTTCTGTCTCTATAAAATGTTGGAATTTCTATTTGGGGTTCGACTCACGCAGCACGGGCTTCTGCCAGGATCATCTCTCACATTTTCATGAAAGAGTTTGAACCAAAGCGCACTGAGCCGAGAACAAGCGTCATAGAAGGCCTTGACACAGACCTGCAACGTCACAACCCGTGGGCAGTGATGACCAATTAGCGTGTTGCCCAGTCATGGAGCTGTACGACGTGGCAACGAGCTATTGGTCTCCACTGTAAACATGCTGTGACGTCGCAGGTTTGAGGCCTTCTCTATCGCATGGTCTCACTATAGCGAGCAACAAGGGCTTTTGAAGATTTTAATACATTAATTGATTACTTAGTCGCCATTAACTATTTTTTCTTTGTTTCTTTCTTTCTAGAAAGGGAAATAAATATTGCAGTATGGATGTATGTGTTTAGTTTCTTCCCTTATATTAGCTTTTTTT
Organism: Biomphalaria straminea; assembly: GCA_021533235.1. Classification (NCBI taxonomy): domain Eukaryota; kingdom Metazoa; phylum Mollusca; class Gastropoda; family Planorbidae; genus Biomphalaria; species Biomphalaria straminea. Next base: position 24,600,083 of record JADKLZ010000166.1, read on the forward strand.
ATTAAGTATTTCTATACATATTTTGCTTTTTTTTTTGACTGATGGTAGTGTTATATAAAGCGTGGTCGAGAGGCTAAGTGCACTTAAACTTGGGTTGGCTTGGCTACCTAGAAGGGGGCTCGAGGTTCGACACCCGACTCAGGCAGAGTTGTGTCTACTGAGCACCTAATGGCTGCATGGAAAACACACTCTTAGATACCCCCAAGGGTCCACAAATGAGATTGGACCAAAGCGCTCTGAGCATGCTTTAAGCATGAAAGTAGCGATATATAAAAGCTATAATAATAATAATCTACAATCTGCCAGTGTTTGCACTTTTAACCTACCATCTAAGATTTTCTTTTTCATCCATATTGAATATACATGCAAATTTCAACGAGTTAGGGCTGAAACGGAAGTAAATATAAGAACGATAACCTGGAAGGCAAGGGAGACCAGTCACGCGAAAGCTTTTTACGAGTGCTTTTTGTGTGTGAGTGTGTCTGTCTGTAATAAACAAGAAAAATTCAAGCGGAAGACTTTCATAAACATGTTCAAATGCGCATGCCTCTTCCCCCCGCCCCCCCCCTCATAAGCCTGTTTCCATGGCGAATCATGTAAAATGTCTGTATTTTCATTTTTATCAACATTTTTTTCCTCAACACATCTCTACAAGTGGAAGAAAAAAAAATACAACAACAAAATAGAATGGATGTTTTGTGTTGTCATGGCAATATGCCGAGTGTCACGCAGTGAATGATAGCAGTTTTCCTGATTGGACAAAAAAAAATATATTAATGGATGAAGAACTGAAGCATAAAAAAATAATGAAAATGTTTCAGAAAGAAGAAGAAAAAATTTTAACCGAAATAATTATTTTTTTTATAATATTAAATTATTTTTTATGGATAAAGATAAAAAAAAGTTTTTGAAGCTTGCAACTTTTATTGTTTAATAGTTATGACAAGAGTCTCAACAACGAGTTAGACAAAGATTCTTATGCAGAACATAAAAAGGGCCCTATGGCCAGCGATACTTGCTTCACACTCAATACGGGCCACAGACAGCAATGGCTATGCGTGGTCAGCACTTCGTCCAATCGTTTTTTTTTATTCCCCATCTAATTTCAGGTGACCAGTTACAACAGGCATATGTTAAAGTATGATGTTGGGATGTGTGACATACACGACCTGTGAACTTAAATGGGGTAAGGGAAGTGAGAAGCACTCGGTATCGAAATATCAATTAAGACTAGAATTGGGGCGGCCCTTGGTTTAGGCAAACTAGGCAACCGCCTAGGAACTCCAATCGGTATGGGGTCTCACTTAGGACTCGAATCGAATTTTTCAGAGAAGGCATAGCGAAACATGTATCGGAGTACACTAGGTTTTAAATAAATTGCATTATTTTATTCTTTCGCTGTTTTCTTTTTATTATTATTTGTTTGTTTGATTCGGGGCCATCAAAATAAATACGTCTAGGTCATTCAATTATCTAGGACCGGCCCTGATGTCATCCTTCTCCTTCTCACAGGTGTACACACTGTGACGACCTGATCGCAGTGAGCGAGATGTAACAGTCTGGGAGATGATCTTTACGGAAACTATACAACCAATTCATACCAATTACAGTAAGAAGCTTACAAGATGTCAACTATCAGGTTCTTATCCATGACAACACAATAACACTAACAATAACAACAAATCAACTTTTGACAAAATTTTTCTAATTAAAATGAGGAATACAAAAAAAAAACAAAAAAAAAACAACAAAGAAATAGGAGTTTTGTGAGATGATTCGGTACAACATCTAGATGTCTCAGGAAGTTATGTTTTACAACTTGGCAAAGTTGATATAAAACTTTATTAAATCTGGAGCCTGTGCACTGTTCTTGTCATCTGAGCAGAGCTTAAGAAGCCTTAATAGTATCTATCACACTCCCTGTTGCTAATTGGAAACAATTACAATCGGCGGTAGGTGTCCGGAAAATAACAAAAAAAAGATGCTTTAAGCCAACCAAAAGAGGAGTAAGAACATAAAGGACCCCCCCCCGCTACAAAAACAACAAAACAACAACGACAACAGTATCTATCGCATAAAAAAAAAAACAGTATCTAAAGCAAAAAAAAAAAGTTTTGAATGAAGCGCTATAGTAGAAATTTACTGTAGCATATCACTTGAAAAGTTATTTATCATCACAAATTCTTTCAATATAATATTGTCATTAGTCTAATTATAAATAGTATTATAGTAATTTAACAATGTCAGTTAGAGATTAGTTTAACCTTACAGAGATTTCTTCCAATGAACTATAATTCTACTAGATATCTGGAAATTCGATCATAATCTTTATAAAAGAAAAACAACAACAACAAAAACAGCTTTCCATTCTTAGCGTGTGAGGAGAAACAGCAGGAAAACTTTATGATGTATTATGTTTCTCAGACATCCTGGCAACATTGGGTGATGCGACCCTTACACGCATGCGGATGCCAATTTTTTTATTGTCACGTGATTTTATATCATTCGCAGAATGGCTGAATTATCTAACAACTAAATGAGCCACTTTCATAACTCAGTCTTCCTACTATTCCTAGTCAGATGGGTCATACACTCTTCGAAGAAATGTCCAGGTTTCGGTGTGGGCCAATAGTGATCAGGCCAAATGTTATACAAATTCATACGCATTTAATTAGCTTTCATGGATGCTCCTTTTTTTTTTACACACTTCCTTTTTGGCACTATTTCTACATCCTAAACTTTGAGACCAAACAAAACCTACACCTAAAATCAAATGAAGCTAACCTTTTTTACTACAAACATGCTAACATTTAATTTGTGATTATTTTTAATGACCTCGATGACAATTTTTAATGTTACACAAATACAACTTGACTTAAATAGCTCCTATATTCTGTAACATCGCAGAACGTAATTTATTACATATAAAAACCATAAATGACAATATCTTAAAGTAAAAAAAAATAGGACAATTATATTAACACCCAAAGTATATCAAGTGATATTCAGATAGGGCATTCAAGTGATGCCTTCCATTGAGGAATTATGGGAGATATTCAAAATAGGTCATAATGGAGAACCTTGATTCCCCTAAAGATAAATCCACAAACAGTCGCATAAGCAGGCAGCGAGAGAACACAATTTGAAGGGACACGTCGGGATTGTAGTATTTCGAGTAAGTCCCACTACAGTTCACCAGAGTTCACTAATGACTTGCTTTCATGTCTTGTGGAAATAAACAACACGCACACACTGAGACTCAAATACATGTAATAAACTCACAAAGGTTAAGGGTAAGCCAATAAATCAAAGATGTGGACCTGTTGCTCAGTAATGATGAAAGATCAACCTGTTGCTGGACGATAACTTATAAAACCAGATGGTAGGCAGATTGAATTCTACTGGGCAATATTTCAATTTATCGTTACTGGGCAATAGCCAGAGATCTATCGTTGCCAGGTGATAGACATATATGTTGTTGGTGATGTTGAGAGGGTCAAAAGATTTACACCTAAGTTAATTGTCCACTTTGGATGGCGGTCGCCGAGTAGTTAAGTGCTTCACTTACGAACCAGCAGTCCAGGACTCGAATCACGATGAAGACTGGGATACTGAATTTTGTGATTTTTAGGATGATCCCACACAACTCTAATAGGAACAGACTTTAGTTAGAGAAAGTAAAGTTGGTTGTTGTGCTGGCCACATAACACACTGCTTGTTAACCGTAGGCCTAAAAAAACAACAAATGAACTCTGCATCATCTGCACTATAGATCACAAGGTCTTAAAAGGTCTTAAAAGGTACATTTTTTTTTAAATGTCACTCATGGTACATATCTTGTACACTCTCCACTTTTCATTCTCAGATCAAGCTGAGACCTTACACAGTTACTCAATGCCGAAGACACTAAAGAAATCAACAAAAGGAATCAACCAATTATATAATTAGTAGTAATTAATTATATTTTATATAAAGAGGAAGCTAGATCTTGCAGTATTGAAAAATATGGCCGTGATTTGCAGTTCTTTCCACTGTATAAGTTTTCGTTCCTTTAAAAGTATTTTTTATATTTTACTTGTGGACTATAGGGACAGCTACAAAGTCGTGGGCACTGTAAACCATTATATACGGTTCTGTCAGTCTCGTGAGACAATGCGTGCAGACTAATTACTGGAGTTGATTTCTTTCCCTTCAAACGACTCGAGCTGTTTTAATACTAGGCACGTCCAATCTATGAAGAAAATCTAAATTAACTTAATCCGCCTTGCTCGTCAAAATATGCTGCATCAGAAAAGTTAAAACACTTATTAAATAACAATGGAGAGAGAGAGAGAGAGAGAGAGAAGGAGAGAGAGATGGGGATAGAAGGAGAGACATAAGGAGAGACATAAGGAGAGGGAGGGAGACAGGGAAGGAGAGAGAGATAGGGATATAAGGAGAGACATAAGGAGAGACATAAGGAGAGGGAGGGAGACAGGGAAGGAGAGATACAAGGAAAGAGAGAGAAAAAAAGAGAGAATGAGTGAGAGAAGAAGCGACAGAGTAAGAAAGATGGAGAGAGAGAAGGTGAGAGAGAGAGAGAAGGAGAGAGAAAATGAATGAGTGAGAGTGAAAGAAGGAGAAAGAAGAGTGAAATAAAGAATGAGAAGTATACGGAGAATGGAGAGAAAGAAATAGAGAGAGAGAGAGAAAAAAAAAGAATGAAGAGAAGTGAGAAAAACAGTGAGAGAGAGAAAAAGAGAGAGAGAGAGGGGGGGGGAAAGAACTATGCTTTCATATAACACAATTATGCTCTTTCTAATCGACCACTAAGCTGACAAAGACAGCTGTATCTTCAGTCTGGATTATCGAAGTTGTCAAAGTGCCATGGAAGTGGCACCACCATGACACACTTGACACTTGCAATAAAAACCACACATCTACACACTCACACACATACATTTATTTAGTGTTTTGCTTCTCTTGTTACTTTAGAAAGCATCTATTGTATCGATTGGTCGTCAAGTGTAGGGCTTACCACAGCCAAAGTATTATGGGAACGGTTGACCTCTTGACCCAGAACGCACACACCACGTGACAGTAACAACGAATTTCTCCACCCTAACCCCAGTCTCTCTTCTATATTAGAGCCGATTTTTTTTTTTCGATAATGTTTTGTTCTTTTTTTTTTTTTTCATTTTCATTACGGGACATAACACGTGAACATGTCCATTGTCTGCCAGCCATCTGCCCCCAATTTTAAAACAAAAATATTTTTGATAAAACAACAAATTTCGTGGTTGACATATGGGACTATACATTCGCTGTGATGGGAGAGGTTCCCTTATTTATCATTTCATAATGATAACGTCTTTCGATACACTATTGCGGATGGCGTATTACCGAGAGGTATAAAGAAAGTCCATTCCGCGCAACATCCAAGGCAGTGGCGTAGCTAGGGTGGGAGAGGGAGGTGGAAATTAAAAAAAAACCTAACCCCCAATTGAGGGGGCCCCAAAATAAATGTTTTTACATTAATTATTAAATATTAATGAAAAATGCAGGGTTCCCAAGGAGGTCAAGCCTCCGGGTCCGCCAATGATGGCAAATTGTCAGCTACGCCCCTGATCCCAGGATCCCCAAACTAAAACACACATATAAAATATATGATGAGTATATTTAACGTCTGCAAGGCCATTGTAGGGTGTATACTTAAATACCAATGGTCTTCAACTTTTTTGCCCTACCAGTTGTATTCCTCCTTATTTCATATTAACCCCTTAAAATAACGTAGTTTCTGTTGTTAAACTAGAAGCGAGCTAACTATAATTTGTCCAATCGCTCAGCTTTTATTTAGAAGACATTTTGTTTTCTTAGTTTTCTTTCAGTGCAGGTCCAGTTTCTTCTTTCATCTCTAAGTCCCCATTTTCTGTTAAGCGGGGGGGCCCCCCCGCCGCGGGGGGGGGGGGTGGTTGGTCCAGGAAAATGGTCTATTATTTTGTGCTTCTAATAACTCCAGTTCTAGGATAACTGCTTCATCTCATGGGTCACTGTCACAGCTATGGTCTTGTTTTTCTTATACAAAGTAGGTAAGAGTATATATGTCCTGTATTAAGATATATTATCTGGGTAAATTATTTTAAAAAATGTTTATCTTATATGCTACAGACGTTACTTCAAAAAAAGAAGATGACTACGTCCTACACGTCATGCATTCAGTCATGCATATTTACCAGTGACTTAAATTCTGACAAGTCAATGGTTTTCCAAGCTAGCTCAGGCAATCCATTCCATGCACTAATAGCGCTAGGGAAGAAAGAGCATTTGGACAAATTTGTCCTAGCATATGGGACTAGCAATGTGCTCTTCTGTCTTTCTGAGTATTTTATTTATTTATTTATTTTTTTTTTTTTTTGTATTTGAAGATTATGGTTCAGTGTTTTATGTATAATTGTAATTTTACTTTTAAGTCTTCTATCCTGAAGGCTTTCTAAATTTAGTACTAAAAGTGTTACACTAATGAAATGTGAATATTCGTTTGTTATGAATCTCACTATTATTATGGCTTGTTTTATTTAATGGCGTGTCCCGCACAGTTAGCCTGGTATAGAAAAGGAAAATGGCGAAGGTCTTAGTATACGTGGCCTCTTGCCGCAAGCCTGACTCACCTGCCAGACAAAACAGTGTACACTGTTCTCATTCAGGCCAGTCAGAGTGAGCTCTTGTTCACTTTTGCTGGCCTAGAGTTCCAAGAGCCGAAGGCTCAACTCTACCCGACAGTTTCAAGAAGAAGAAGAAGAAGAAGAAGAAAGAAGAAAGAAGAATCTGGTTATAGAAGCAACTCTTCTTCAACTCCAAAATATAAAAGATTGAGGGAAAGGAGGAGCTATTATGTAATTACATTATTGCAACAATCATACGAGACACCATCTTTTTGCAATTAGTAGTTCTCTACACATCTGTGCTCTTGTGCTTTTACTATAACGAACTGAAAGTTGGCGCCGATCCTAGACAATGCACCTTAGCATCAAGAGTGTACTCTTACGAATGTAATGCTATATGTTCTGTAATTGTATGCATTAGTCGTGTTGTAGTAAGCATTGGTACTCTCTCATGACACTAATTCACCCAATCGAACAAGAGCCTCAGCAACACGTGTCTAGCATTAAACATGGCCGCCTGCGCGCGCATTATCACGTCAGCAGCCTTTAGCGATACTCTCGATGCGCCTTGTTTCAAAAGCTCTTCTCTTGCCCCCTGTTATCATTACGGATGTTGTATTGGAGAGTGATGTGTATATCGACCCCTCACATCTCCGGCTGTCACAACATCCGGTTCTCCGATATCCCATAATAGCATGAATATATCCTGTGACGACAGAGCCTTCCTGAGGAGAGAACAATTTGCTATAATCATTCAAATATCAGTTACGCGAGATTCACAACGAACTAGAAAAAGTTTTTGTTTTTAAACTGCTAATTTTTCCCGAAAAGGTGAAAAACCGCTCTTAGTTTTGTGTAGTATGTCTGTCTGTCTGTCCGTTTATTCATTACTTGTTGTCGACCCAACAGTTCACTTAATTCTTTATCTCAAATATTAACGTTATAAATTATTAATTCTTGATTGGCAATAATCTGTAGCAATATGAGAAGGTCTTGTGTTATCTGTTTGCAGAGCTTAAAATATAAAAACATGACTCTTGAACTATACTGTTTACCAAAAGGCGGTTTAAAAAAGGCCTGGCTTACGTACATGAAAAATTGTCTAATGCTTAATTTAGTTCAGGGGTCCCTAACAGAGAACGCATATTGTATTATCGGACTAACCAAGGTTAAATCACTTTTTAATTGTATGTTCCTGTTTGACCATAAAATTGTTTTTAATAAACCCAAATAAAATGTTTGAACTGAGTATGTCAGAGCAAGAGAGAGAGAGAGAGAGAGAGAGAGAGAGAGAAAGAGAGAGAAAGAGAGCACAGGAGAAAGAAAGAAAGAAAAAAGAGAAAAAGTCGAGAATGAGAAAAAGAGAAAGATGTGGAGAGTGAGGAATGGAAAGAAGAGAGATTAAGAAAGCAAAAAGAGAAGATAGAGAGAGAGCATAAAAGAGAGAGAGGAGAGAGGGAGAAGAGAAAAGGTGAGAAGGTAAGAGAAAAGAAGAGAGAGAAGTAGAGAGAGGAATGAAGGGAAAATGAGAGAGAAACGAATGGAATGATAAGGAGAAAGAGGATAGAGTGTATATGGAAGAAAGAGATGGAGAAAGGAGGGCGAAAATGGAAGAGAAAAGGAGAAAAAGAGAGACGGAGAAAGGCGGATATATTCAAAAATAGAAACATCGAACATAAAGTTTGCCAAAACCGTCAGACCACGCCAGTTTATATGTATCGAAGATTAGTAAACAGAGCGCATGATATAGAGATATGGTATGAATCCCAGACACACTCAGGCCATTACATTTTCAAGAGCTAAACTGGCAAATTAAATCATCCGTCGGCCGCGGAACTAGCCCGCAAGAGCTTCCCCCCACAGCCGGAACGAGTTCCTGGCCACAAAAGAAAGATAATCCTATTAGGTTAGCAGGCAGCGTAGTCACCTCCCTGCACTATCGTCAGGAGGATAGGATACCAGATGGCTGCTAACCCTGTAATATTTAACGACATATACCCCGAGATGCTTCTCAAGTTTTCCTGATGCAGAAAGGAATGAAGTATTTATAGACACGATAGGACTAACGACATATACTGGGAGACAGAGAAGAAGACGGAAAAAGATATATATATATATATATATATATATATATTTAGAGAGAGAGAGAGAGAGAGAGAGAGAGAGAGGGAGATGCTAATGGGCTTAGAGATAAACAACATACGATATGTTCGGATCCAAAAAAAAAATCTATGAATACATAGTATGGTTCAATGGTAAAGCCCTTTTCTTCTGAACCGGAGGTACCGGGTTCAAATCCTGGTGAAGACTGGGATTTTCAATTTCGGAATCTCTGAGTCCACCCAGCTCTAATTGGTACCTGACATTAGTTGGGGAAAAGCAAACGCCTTTGGTCGTTGTGCCGGCCACATGACACCCTCACTGACCGTAGGCCACAGAAACAGATGATCTTTACAGAACAGAGAGAGATATTGTGATTACAAACAAAGATAGCCTACTAAGAAGAGCGAGAGAGAGAGAGAGAGAGAGAGAGAGATATTGTGATTAGAAACAGGGACAGATACAAAGAAATGTCGCTATGGATTTGTCAGTGTTGTTTTTTAATATGCAAGAGATGTCGCCAGAGGACAAAGAGACGTCGTCTTGTGAGATTGACCACTGGCCAAATCCGTCCTGTTAGTAATTAACTCTATCATAAAGGAGCCGCTAAGCTTTAACGAATGATCCTCGTTCCTCCGAGCTGGACAATCAAGTCGGTGGCCAGAGTGATTCAAAGATGTGGGAGAGCAAGAGTGTGTGTGTCATAGAAATGTGTGTGGTTTTGATGTATGTATATGTTGGTAAATGTGTCACAGAATTGTGTGTGTGTGTGTGTGCGTGTGTTAAGAGCATGCTAGTTGGAATGTAGATGACAGCTTATTGGGACGCAATAATGAATCAGACAAAAGAATAATGGAAAGGTGGTGGGGTCGAGGCAGACAGGGAGAAAGACTGAGATGGAGCTTATTAAAAAAACTCCGATGAATGTGTGAGGTGGTCATGATATTAGAGGACACCGTTATGTCTAGGAACTATAAAGAAATTAATAATATTTTATGCAGTCTGGGCCTGTTTTTCATTCACTATGCATGTATTTTTTTAAATATCTTCTTATACTATAAAGTTTAATGTAAGGCGTATGTATGTATGTATGTATGTATGTCCCCGTATAGATATCAAAACCGTTTCACCGATCTTGACAAAAATTGACAGCAATGTTCCTTGGGTACTAACTTAGACCTGTGTGTATGTATTGTAGCCCTAAAACAAACTTAATACCCTCAAAAAAAAAGTTTACCAACATCTATTACAGTTATACTATTTTATGGATCTAGGCTTTGTTTACAATGTTGACATGAGAAAAGATCGAAAGGATTTAGTCTAGATCTAATTTTAAGAACTACACTTGTACCAGGGCCGGTCTTAAGCCACTGCAACCTATGCGGTCGCTGTGGGCCCCGCGCTTTCATAGGCCCCGCGCTAATTCAAAGTGTAAATATTAAATCGCAAAATATGTACGAAAAATTCCTGGAAATTTCTTTAATTAAAATCTCCTAAAAACTCTTAAAAAATCTACAGAAAAATATACAAAATTGTCATTTGTGGATGTCATTCATTGCTAAAAATGTCTTATACACGATAAAAGAAAAAAAATTGGCATTTCATGTAATAAAATGTAATAATCGGGCAATTTTTTTTTTTACCTATATCGGTAGTTCCAATGCTTTATTTACTTTTATAGTCAGTGGCATATAAATATGCCATTGGTTACAAGGTTCGTAAAGTACAGACCGCAATTTTTTAACTTAGTCGAATATTTTTCTTATACAATTTTTCTCCTTATTCCCATACAGACTAGGCCCCGCGCAATCAGTTTCGCATAGGGCCCCGCACTTGCTAGGACCGGCCCTGCTTTGCACTTATAGTTTTTTACTTGACATTTAAAAATACAAAAGAAGGTCCATTGATTTCATTATTTAATAAAATGTATCTTCTAATTTGTGTTTTAAAAGCATTCTTAAATTAATTCGTTTCTTATACCTACGAATGTCGATCTCCTGACGTACAATCTCTCATTAGACATTTCACGAAATGTTACACGTCTCTCTATTTCTAGGTCTAAAACTCTAATTTAACTCTAAAATGATAGAACTTCGCTTCGCAAAGATATTTTTATAATTAAACACATAAACATTAATTATAGTCCATTCGTTTCATATTTTACTCAAATTAACATTCAAATGTGTTTTTTCTAAAGCATTTTTAATACATTCGTTCACTATAGCTTGAAGACATTTTCATTAATTCGCGTACATCTAATTAAAAAAGGTCACGCGTGCGCAGACCAAAATATTACGAAATTTCTCTTCGCAAAAGTCCGCTTTACTTCGATAAAGCTGCGAAGCCGTGTTGAGACATACTGTAATTGTTTTATTCATTCGCATACATCTAATTAAAAAGGTCCCGCATGCGCAGACCGAAATGTTTCGAAACTTGTCTTCGCAAAAGTCCGCTATACTTAAAACATTATTATTTTCTTCAATTGTTTCTAATGCACTATATCAGTGACTATATTAGCAATACGCAAGTTAAGACCCGCGGGCAGCAGGTAATACCTGTCTAGTCTTTTATAATATAAAACAAAAAGTAAGGTACACGTATGTATACATGTATGTATATAAAAATGCATGCATGTATGTCTGAAATAAAAGTTAAAACCGTTTGAACTATCTTGTTAAAACTTAGCATAGATGTTCCTTACATAATGGCGGAGACCATAGTGTATGTTAAATCTATATTACACAACCGGAGGGCCCTATAAATAGACAAAAAGTATCTAGTTGTATCACTATTTAAGAACGAAACTGTTTAGTTAATAGGGTAAATCAATTTTCGCACTCTATTTTTATTTTCGTTACATTTTGTTTTTCAACCTGAAGGGAACATTCTCCAGGTTTAACATAGATCTAAATTTAAAATTCAATCCAGTACATCAGTAATAAGAGGCTCGGTGGCTGAGCGGTAAAGTGCTTGGCTTTTAAACAGGGGGTCCCGGGTTCGAATCATGGTGAAGACTGGGATTTTTATTTCGGAATCCATGGGCGCCTCTGAGTCCACCCAGCTTTAATGAGTACCTGACATTAGTTGGGGAAAGTAAAGGCCGTTGGTCGTTGTGCTAGCCACATGACACCCTCGTTAACCGTAGGCCACAGAATCAAATAACCTTTACATCATCTGCCCTATAGACCACAAGGTCGAAAAGGGGAACTTTACTTACTTTTTTTTTTACATGTAATATTATAACTCAGGCCCGCAGGCTAAGAAACCCGGTCAAATAATGTTCATTGCGGTATTTTGTATAGATCAGTTTATCTTTCGCCTTCAAAGCTACGACGAAATAAAAAATATTCCCCCCAGAACCTGAACGAGGGCGCGGTGGCTGAGCGGTAAAGCACTTGGCTTCCGTACTGGAGGTCCCGGGTTCGAATCCTGGTGAAGACTGGGATTTTTATTTCGGGATTTTCGGGCGCCCTTGAGTCCACCCAGCTCTAATGGGTACCTGACATTAGTCGGGGAAAAGTAAAGGCGGTTGGTCGTTGTGCTGGCCACATGACATCCTCGTTAACCGTGGGCCACAGAATCAAATAACCTTTACATCATCTGCCCTATAGACGACAAGGTCTGAAAGGGAAACTTCAGAACCTGAAACAACATATTTTGTAAGATGAATAAGGGTACCTGTAAACGTTGCCCTCGTGGAGCGTCACCTGAAGAAATCCGAACATGTCTTTCGAACCTGCATTCTCCATGAGACCCGAACTGGGCACTGACCCCTAACAAACCCTTTAGACAAAAAACTTTATGGAGCGTGGCATAGTCTGGGAACAATTTGACAGTTCACCTCAGATTTAGTCAGGGATCCTCCAACATGACAATATGAAGAAGAAGAAGAAAAAGGAAACGGTGAGGACTACTTACTAAATTAATTAGGTACAAGTCAATCGAACAGGGCCGGCCCTAACTATTGCGGGGCCCTATGCGAAACGGATTGCGTGGGGCCCAGTTTGGGGTAGGGATGAGGATAATAAGTGTATTAGACAATAAATACATTTTGTCTTGCATTACACTTTTATTCAATGAAGTTGAAAATTCACTTTTTTTTTATCACGCATAGGATCGGCGTTTTCCCCATTTTTATGGACACCCCAAATTGATAATGTCTATTTTTAGGAGAGTTTTTCGAGTTATTCGGAAGATTTCAGTAATAATATTGTATACCGTTTGCAATTTCATGCGATTTCCAGGATATTCTGAAAAATAAGTGATACGATATTATGGTTTTAATTAATAATTTACGACTAGAATTAGCCCGGTGCCTATGAATGTTAGGGGCCACTGTGGCCGAATTGGTTGCAATGGTCTAAGGCCGGCCCTATTTATATTGTACATTTTCATTCCAATATAGATAATTTTAGTTTAGAAAAAAATTTGATGTAAAAAAAAGTTTTGTCTAGTTACATAATACCATCACCAATGCGGTATTATGTCTTAACACACTTTGGATACTCTTAGTGTTTGTATCTTTAAACACCTAGCAGTAGAACAAAAGGAGGGACACAAATCCTCAACGATTGCTGTGTGAGATTTGTGTCAATAAGAACAGCAAGGTGGGGCGCGGGGAGAAGTGCGCCCTGGGGTAACAAAAATAACAATTGGGCTGGATCAATCAATTTGAAAGGTTTAGAGTGTTGCCCTCCCAGAACGTGATCTGACCATAGCACTCATTATACTGTGTGGACTCAGACCGTGGACCAAGTGGACCGGCCAGTTTTCTTTTTTTCACGGTGGACAAAGCTTAAACACAGTAGAGTGGTGTGGACTGCTACAGCATTCAGGCCAGTTTTGATACCTCTCTTTTTTCTGCCTTGGCTCAAACATTTACTAAGGTTCTATTTAGATTGCACAGCCACGGGAAACACTGTATTCCTCACTAATCTTCGGACTCGAAGAAAAGCCTATTATTATTATTATTATTTAAATTGTATAAACTCGGTACACATTTTTATTCGTAGGCTTTAAACTTATGCGTGAACAGGTTAAATGATTATATGATTATATGATTACATTCAGTTTTTCAGGGTGGAATTTACGGCTTTACAGATAGTGCAGAAGTCACGAGACTTACTCTCAAAAGGGCCTTCACAAACTAGGAAACTAGGAAAAATTTTAAAAATACAAATGCTAAATAACTAAAAGAATGTATTCATAATAGAAGTTTTTCTTTTGTTTTTGTTTCTTAGTACGGCCACAAGCGATGAACCAGTCACAAAGCACTATTTTTTTTTTCGCTTCATCTTACAAAGAATGTAAAGAACTGAACAATTGGAATATCCAGATATGGTACTACAAATTTCCGTCCAATACGAAAGCCACAACGACATTTATCTTACCTTATACAATACAGACGTTACTTCAAAAAAGAAGATGATTACGTCCTACGCGTCATGCATTCAGTCATGCATATTTACCAATGACTTAAATTCTGCCAAGTCACTGGTTTTCCTGGCTAGCTCAGGCAATCCATGCCATGCTCTAATAGCGCTAGGATAGAAGGAGCTTTTGTACAAATTTGTCCTAGCATATGGTACGGCCAGCATTCATGCGTTTTATTTGCCTACTGATGAAGCGGTATAGTGTGCAAGTAGCCATTAGAAATTGTCAAAAAGATTTGAGAATAAGGCTCTTGAAACTCTGGGCCAGAAAAATAATAAGAGGTCCCATCTGCCTGCCTTGAGGGCGCGGTGGCTGAGCGGTAAAGCGCTTGGCTTCCGTACTGGAGGTCCCAGGTTCAAATCCTGGTGAAGACTGGGATTTTTATTTCGGTATTTTCGGGCGCCCTTGAGTCCACCCAGCTCTAATGGGTACCTGACTTTAGTTGGGGAAAAGTAAAGGCGGTTGGTCGTTGTGCTGGCCACATGACACCCTCGTTAACCGTGGGCCACAGAATCAGATGACCTTTACATCATCTGCCCTATAGACCACCAGGTCTGAAAGGGGAACTTTCTGCCTGCCTACGTAAACAATAGGGTTCTCTTTGGGGTAGATCCAAGTAAATATCTGTAGATCACACCACTATTTTCAGTGTCTCAAAAAATCTGGACGCGGGGTATTAGAAACGTGGCCGAAGGCCTAGTACACCGGGGGCTTCCACCATTTTCCTTCTCTTTACCAAATACTGCTTGCGGGTATCACCATTTTTGAAACAGTCCTTTGAGCAATGGCGTTCGAAATGTTAATATGGTGGTAGGGGCTTTCTTCGCAACCCCTCGTGCACCACGTTGAGGCCAGGCAGTATGTGTATCCCTATTTATATAAACTGCCAGAATGACTACAAATATGCAATATTCAGACAAAACATGTACCTAGTACTGGGTGTAAATTTAACAAGCCAAGGCCCTGCTAGATCTAAGCCATATTTAACATTTCATGTAGTGAGCAGCTTCAAACATTAGCTACTATCTCAAGCTAGATCTAAGTCAGTCCTTCAAATTACTTCCCTATTAGAGAAAAGGGCAGATAAACTTGCGCATCAGTTTGATACCCATTTGTGCGCATACTTACATAAGGCTTCTCTCCCCTTGCACTTTAGCGGATTGTATTTCATCCTTAACCCGCCCACTTATGCTGTCTACTTTGTGTCCCAAGGGAAGTAAGTGGCCATTTTAAAATGAAACACATCACGAATCAAATTTTTACTTTAGTCGAAAATTGTATTTCTATAAAATAAATATTTTGGCATGAGATGCACGCTTCTGTAGGAAGGGTATGAATATAAATCAATTGAAAAGAAAGTTTTTAAAATATATGAATAATATTTCAAATGTGGTAACTGTATTTAGAACATTAACACAGGATATTTATAATTAATATATTAAATTTTTATTGAACCCACACCAAATATAACATTAAATTAAATCACTTTTAATGCAATCTTATGAAGTTTAAAAAAAAAGAAAAAAATAATTGCTATGCAGAAATACAGTAGAAAGTATCTAAATTCAAATTTTTCCAGCCCTACTCTGTAGGGTAAATAAACTAACTATGAAAGATAAAAAAATAAATAAATAAAGTTTAAATACTCTCTAATGTGAACTAGATGTCTATAAACTCTATTTATACCACAGAAAAAATAGTAATAAGTTTACAACTTACTTAAAAAAATTATTACGAAAGAAGGATATGCACATGAAATATTAGATATATTAAGGCGAATTCAAGTGCGTCTTAGACGTTGACTGCAGAGCTAGTGAGGAGGATTCTTTCAATGGAATTAAGATGTTACAGAGAGATTCTAAAAATCACATTTAAAGACCGCGTCCCAAACGAAGAAATTAGAGACAGGGTTGCTACACCGATTGGGCCAACAATGACCTGCTAACTATTGTTAGAAAAACGCAAACTAAAACTATATTCCCCGCAAAGACGCTCCTTCAGGGGACAGTACCAGGTAAAAGAAGTGGCAGACAGAAAAGACGATGGGAAAATAACATAAAAGAATGGGCGAGCTTGTCTTTAAAAGAGGCTCTATCTAAGTCAAAAGACAGGAATGGAGATAGATGGTTGACAGATCTCGTGTTGTGCCGCAACGGACCAACGGACAAATGGATAGTTGGAAAGTGAAGTAGCCAAAAGAAGCTCAGATCGAATAACTCTCTCAGAAGTCGTGGGTCGTAGTCGACAACTGGGAGGGTAAGAGACGACTCAAAAATCGACCCTGTTTCATGCATGTGGCGCGGGGACTGGTCAGAGAGGCGAATCTGCCGGTGGAGCGGGCTGCTCTATCCCCGTCCGGTCCCTTCTTTCCGATGGAAATACGGAAATGTCTGATTGACCTTACAGTAACCAAACAGGACAACCCAACACGGCTACTACAAGCAGCCAGGGAGACTATAGCATCATATCCAGCCGGAGTGACCACTATCTACACTCTACACAGATGGCTCTGTGCAGATGCTCGAGGGAACTGTGAAAGCTGGGTACGGAGCTGTAGTTCGACTCGCTGGCAATCCCGAAAGATACGAGCTCATGG
>JADKLZ010000166.1:24626445-24643188 GCA_021533235.1 Biomphalaria straminea
GGATCGAAAAGATACACTCCACAGGGGGTGCCCGGGATGAATCGACTACCATGTACTCGGTCTGTAAAGACATGATGGATCGAGGAATCGATACTTCTTTTGATTCGTAATTGAATGAAGAGCTGCAGGAGAAAGTGGAGAATGTTTTGCGAGGAATGAAAGAGAATGTGAGTGTCTGTGTATGTGTGAGAGAGAGAAAGAAAGAAAGAAAGAGAAAGAGAGAGAGAGAGAGAGAGTAAAATTCTGCAACTCAGAAATTTTCACATCATTAAGGAATTCACGCGGCAGACAGTAAATTAGTTTCAAATCAGTGGAAAGATGTTCTTGTCATAATAATAATAATAATAAAATAAACGTTATGTTTGTGAACCTGATTACATCAAATACATCGGCTCTGACACGTGGCAGTGCTTCCACCTTAATTGATCAGTAAATAGAACCAAAACTTGTCAATAATAATTTAGCGTTGGTCGACCTGTGTCAACCGCACTCTTTGAAAACTTAATAATAATTTGAAATGTCTCGACCTGTGTCACCTGTACTGCTCAGGGCATTGGCGGATTCGTTCAAAATAATAAAGTAAAGTTAAATAAAGTTCCCCTTTCAGACCTTATGGTCTATAGGGCAGATGATGTAAAGGTCATCTGATACTGTGGCCCACGGTTAACGAGGGTGTCATGTGGCCAGCACAACGACCAACCGCCTTTACTTTTCCCCAACTAATGTCAGGTACCCATTAGAGCTGGGTGGACTCAAGGGCGCCCGAAAATCCCGAAATAAAAATCCCAGTCTTCACCAGGATTCGAACCCGGGACCTCCAGTACGGAAGCCAAGCGCTTTACCGCTCAGCCACCGCGCCCTCGTTCAAAATAATAAGTAAAAAAAAAATATTGGTGTTTACTAGAAGACACGATAAGACATATCAGCATCACATACACAACTTTAGAGAAGGTAAAAAAAACAACAAAAACAAACAACAACAAAAAAAAATACACGCGAAAAAAAAATAAACAAGGTTACAAACACAGTTTGTGTGGGAACACAAACTCAAAATCGGCCCACGAAGTGGTCTACCCAAGCAGTTAAAAAGGCAGGTATAAATATTTTCAGAAAGAACATCAGAATGAAATGACATCAAAGACAAATGACAGAGAAGAATGGAGAAAGAAGGTTGACAGATCGTGTGTGGTGCCCCAGAGGTCCAGAAGACCAAGGATAGATTAAAGTGAATAAAATGCGAACCTGGCCTAACTGATGTCTTATAATTAATATCTAATTGATCTAATTGTTTTTGTCTTCAATAAAATGTTATACGATTTTCTATCAAGCAAACCAAAAACCTGTCAGTCCTATTACTGAACACACAGCTTGCATGATGTGAACACATTCTCAAGGTAGAGTTAAAAGCTCATCAAGACACCAAGAGCAATAACTCATGTTTTAATCACCACACTAACCATATTAATATAATTTTAGGACTATTCACCGTTGATTGTATAGTAATGACATTTTGAACAAACATAGAAATATGAAGACATGTTGTTTCATTTAAGGCGTATGACTATAAAGTATGTTTATTTTGTCTATAACATATGTTCCACATTGAAAAGCACTCAGTATTTTAACATTAATGTTTTATTTTTATTTATTTTATGGGTTTAGAATCTGTATTGCCGATGACATTAATTATCCTGGTTGGGAATAGAAGAAAAAAAAATCTAGCGTTCTTTTTTATGGTTTCAATTTCTTTTAGGAGAAAATAGAAGAAATTTGCTGTGATGATCTCCATAAGAGGAACAAATAAAAGATTTTATATTAAAGAACAAGTTATTGTGATGAACTTTACATAAAGGACAGATAACTGTGAAAGACATTATGGTAGGGCAGATATCTGTGATCCACACAAAAGAACAGCTAACTTTGAGAGACCTCAAATGTCAGACAACTGAGATTCACATGTCATAAAATAGCAGATAATTGTTATAGACCCCATAAGAATGGGCATATAACTGTCTACTTCAGGCGCAAGGGAAGATAAGTCAAGAACAAGCTATTGCTTAAAAAAATATTGAAAGCGGGTAAACTAGAATAAAAGTAACAAAAATTAATGAGCACTGTAAGCTTGGACTCAAGTTTGCTGTCACGCTGTCTCTAGCGTGGCATGAACCGGTGTGAAACAAATACCCCCCTTGAACTCTTCTTGCGTGACGCCCTTGCTTATCGATTTCAAATGTGCCGTTGCTGCACAGGGGAGTTAATTAGCGGAACTGGATGAGGTCAATAGATGTCTAAGATGATAAGAACATAAATCTTTTATTCAAGAAAAAATATTATGAAAAAAAAAATTATTGACACGGAATAAAAAAATGGTGTTAAAAAGTATTAAAGAGATATAGAAGAAATTCAATATGTGCAAAGTAAGAACTGTCATAAAAATCTGAAAGTTAAGTTAGACATAATTAAAAGATGTCACTGTTGGTAGTGTCAATAGTTTCCTGTCACTGTCAAAATAGTTAAATACATTGAAGAACAGGGAGACAGAGTCAAACTATAGATCTACTTTTAAGTTTCATTCTCTGCTACCTATCTATCTATCTATCTATCTATCTATCTATCTATCTATCTATCTATCTGTGTCTGTCTATCTATCTATCTATCTATCTATCTATCTATTTACCTATCTATCTATTTACCTATGTATGTATGTATCTATCTATCTATTTATCTATCTATCTATATCTACATTTTTTAATTATTTTTCTTCATGCTATTAAGCTTAAAACAATTAATATTAAAACTATACATAATGAGGCAATGAACATAAACTTAGTCTACTACCAATTTATACCTACATTGTCATTTTTAAAATCTATAATTTATCGGAGAAGTAGATTTCTGGCACACAGGCAGGACCGGTCTTAGGCCACTGCAAGCAATGAGGGCCGCAGTGTGCAAAAATGGCTGAGACGGATTCTGAGAGTCAGTTACACAGACCGGGTCTCAAACAAGGAAATCCTATGCCAAACTGGGAGTCGAACACTCAGTGAGGTTGTGACAGAACGTCGCATGAGGTTTGCGGGACATGTTCTACGACAAAATGAACTACGCATACCAAAAATTGCGATGACATAGAGGCCAATACGAGGAAAACGCAAACAGTGTGCGTCCTCGTATAATTTGGCGTCATACCTTCATGGAGGACCTCAGAACAGTGGACACCATATGGGATGAGGCTTCAGACATTGCCAATGACAGATCTTTATGGAGACAGCTTTCCGCCCAATGCGCCGAACGGCGCGGGAGGACCTAAGTCTAAGTAAGAATAAGTAAGTGTGCAGCGTTCCGCGCTTCTATGTGATTCTGTGTGTAAATTATAAAACTAAACTATAATAACTTATTTTCCAGAAGATCCTGGAAATCTGCTAAAAGTGCAAAATATATGAAAATGTCCTGGAAATTTACTGAAATTATTCAAATCTTCTAAAGACTCATAAAACTCTCCTAAAAATTAGACCAAAAAAAATAATTTTGGGATGTCATTCAATATAGAAAACGTCGTTCCTTCGCGCGATTTTAAGAAAAGGGAATTGTTAATTTTCATTGAATAAAAGTGTAATAAAAAAACAAATTGATTTATTGTCTAGTATAAAATCCTTATTTTCACTTATTATTCTTATCCATACTCAGACTGAGCCCCGACATAATCAGGACTGGCCCTGCATACAGAAAAAACTTTTTATATAAGTATTTATATATTCTGAAAATTCTTAAAGCTTATACAATTTGAGAGACACTGTTCTAATAAAGGTTGACCTCGTGCTCGCTAAGCGAGAAATGTAACTCTTTGTTCTAGAAGTAATTAAAGTGTCATTATTAGATCCCTCGAGAGTTGAATTTTAATTGTTTCGGATCGACTGTTGAACCATGTTAACACAATACAGTGAGCACTTTCTTTTCTTCTTTGGAGTGGCAAAATGGAGCAGTTTTTTTTTTCTAGGGAAATAAACCAAGACAAATTCTGTGTGTGTGTGTTTTTTGTATAAGTGAGATATGCAAATCTTACAAAAGTTAAATTAAGATGCTTTATCTATAGTTTAAAGTAGAAAGTAAGGCGTATGTATATATCTAGCACAGATAAAGTAAAACCGTTTGACCAATCTTTATAAAACTAGGGAACTATAATAGACCATAGTGTATGTATTGTAGCCCTAAAAGAAACTTAAGAGCTTAAAAAAAATAAAGTTGACCAACTCTATTACAGCTATAGTATTTTATGGATCTAGGCTTTGTTTACAATGGTGGCGTAAGAAAAGATCGAAAGGATTTAGATCTAGATCTAATTTTAGAACTACACTTTGCACTTATAGTTTTTTTACTTTAACACATGAAAATACATAATACAGTCTATTGATTTCATTATTTAATAAAATAACCTTCAACTTTGTGTTTCAAAAGCATTTCTACATAAATTCGTTCTTTATATCTGCCAATTTAGATTTCCTGATGAAAATTCTTTCATTAGTCATTACGCGAAATGTTACACACCTCTCTATTCGTAGGTCTAAAACTCTTCTTCAACTGTAAGTCGTCTAAGATGATACTACTTCTCTTCGCAAAGATAGTTTTCTGCTTTAACACATGAACATACTAATTTTAGTCCATTCATTTCATATTTTACTCAAATTAACATTCAAATTCGTTTTTCTAAAGCATTTTTAATACATTCGTTCGATAAAGCTGCGAAGCCGTGTTGAGATAGACTGTAATTGTTTTATTCATTCGCGTACATCTAATTAAAAAGGTCACGCATGCGCAGACCGAAATGTTTCGAAGCTTATCTTCGCAAAAGTCCGCTTTACTTAAAACATTATTATTTTCTTCAATTGTTTCTAATGTACTATATCAGTGAATATATTAGCAATACGCAAGTTAAGACCCTTGGGCAGCGGGTAATACCTGTCTAGTGTGTTTATATAAAAAAGAGAGTCTGACAAATACTTTTTCCGATGACCATGGTTATGTCAAAGACTTCGTTCAGTTACGTACATGTGTCTATGACAGAGGTCAATGGACAGTTTCGGAACCATGTTAACCTAAATTGTTGTGTACACCGAGAACTTGTGTTTTTTGTCTTAAGTGTTGTTGGCAATGTAATCTATCATACTGAATAAAAAAACAACATGCTGCTTCTGTATACAAATAAGTTAACATCCCAAGACATTGCATTCTCATAACGTGCTTACTGTCCCTTGGCATGGAATATGGACAAATTACTTCTGACATGAAAATCCATTGCTATATTGTAAGAAGCAGACAGATCTCATGTATGATAAGAAAGATACGAAACGGTCTTAAGTTGTATTAGATCCTGGGAAATGTTGTAATGTTGTTTTCTTTTTGTTGCAAAAGTCTCGAAATAATTAGCTTTTGAGCTGAAATTTGCTAGTTGTAAATATGGCAATAATGACATGATGAAAATGACTTAACCAGAATGATATGAAATATCTTGACAAAAATGGCATGACAAAATGATGGCAGAAAATACAATGTCAAAAAGACATGACAAAAATCACATGATAAACATGAAATGAGTAGAATGGTATGAAATGACATGGTTAAATGACATGAAATAAAATGGCATAACGAAAACAAATGACACACAATGACATGACAACAATGAATTGAAATGACATTATCATTAATGACCTGATATAAAAACAAACTATCTTAGTCCTTAACCTGTTGTAGTCGAAGCAGAATATCAAGTATCGAGCTGTAGAAGACCTAACATCTATGATATTTATGAGACCTACTTTCCAATCTACAGTCAACCCGTTCTAAGGCTCACTGTAATATTCACCACTTGGGACCTTGATTAACAAGACTTTATGCTGATATAATAAAAAAAAATGTATTTCCTTTCAATAGAATCGTATATGAGGAGCTGAAGTTTCAGTACAGGCATGCACTCTCACACAGAAAAACACACACACAACCTTACAAACACACAAACAGACATGCGAATACATCTACATCTTCTGACTGACCGAAACATTGAAAGCTCTTCTAAATTCTAATGAATATGTTTTCTTTGTCCGGCTTAAATGTCAAGGTCAGTCTGTCCTGTTTTTTGTTTTTAAACACTGAGCTAAATGTTTTTCCTCATTTTTTCCCCTAACGTTTGCAGGGAATATTTTTTTTTATTTTTACTTTTAATTCTGTTCAAAATTTAGCACAAAATCTTTGGTTTATGGACAAATGTTTTGAGAATGACTGTACTTCAGATTTGCAATTTGCTTGGTAGAGATGTCATGAAGATGTCTATACTGCAGGGATAAGTATCTTGACCGATATACTGTCACATGCTGAGGCCATTTGCTAATATTTTTATATATATTTTTTATGTTTCTGTATACGCTTGATATATAAAAGGAAATTAAAGTCAAGATTTATCCTTAAAAAAAGTTGAGAGAGATAGAGATAAGAAGAAAAGAAAGAGATAGAAGAGAGAGAGAGAGAGAGAGCTAAGAGAGAAATGAGAGAGACAGGAAAGAAAAAGAGAGTGGAGAGAAAGGGAGAGAGAAGAAAAAGAGAGGAGAAAGTAGAGAGACAGACAAAGAGAGTAGATAGAGAGATTTGAGAAAGTGGCAGGCAGGCAGATGAAAAAGATGAGAAAAAGACAGAGAGAGAAATAGAGAAGAAAGAGTGAGAGATAGTTAGGAGAGAGAAAGAGAGAGAGAGAAGAAATAACGAGAGACAAAGAGAATAAATGAAAGAGAGAATGATATTGAGAGAGCTACTTAGTGTTTAATTTTAGGATTATCGGAGAGAGGAAAAAGATATAGAGATATAGAGAAGAGAAATAAAAAGACAGAAGAGACAAAAGAGAATTAACAGAGAAAGCATAAAAAAACGGGAGACAAAGAATAGAGATTACGAGAGAGAGACAGAGAGAAAGAGAGAGAGAAAGAGAGAGAGAGAGACAGAGAGAGGCAGAGAGAAAGAGAGAGAGAAAGAGAGAGAGAGAAAGAGAGAGAGACAGAGAGAGGCAGAGAGAAAGAGAGAGACAGAGAGAAAGAGAGAGAGAAAGAGAGAGAGACAGAAAGAGACAGAGAGAAAGAGAGAGAGAGAAAGAGAGAGAGAGAGACAGAGAGAAAGAGAGAGAGAAAGAGAGAGAGAGAGAGACAGAGATAGAAAGAAATGGACAGAGAACCAAAACATAAGTAAATGAGTTAAGATGCAATCTTTAAGTCGATATCTTCCCAGCAGAGTGCCATCAGTACTACAATACACAGCCACTGATGCTATGAGCTGATAGGAACGGAACCCATGCCCAACACGTGCAGGGTATGGTGGAGACAGGTCAAAGCAAGGAGACTTTTGGTTAAAAAAAAAGTCTGCCAACATGACAGAGCACTACGTGTCTTAACTCATCAAAAGAGAACCCTCCCCTCTAGCGGGCATAGCATTTGAAACACTGGTAATTGAAAGATTGGGTGTTCCACATAGGGTTAGGGAAAAAATAATTCTTCTATGTCAAGCACTTTACAATCTAAATCGCTAACCCTTTGTTTTCCTCTGCAACTGATTCATAATTCACTTGCTTCTCCAACTTTTCAGCTTAGTACATTTTTAACTCTTAAAGTGCTGAGCTGTTTTACAAGGAGTGCATACAAAATGAATACTGTTGTAACCCTATTGGCGGCTCGAAAGGGTTAACTGTGTGGTACCAGCTGACATTTGTGACACAGGCCAGCAATACAGTTTAGTGTGCTATGTCGATGGGCAAAAGAACAGTACTGGTGTGAACTTAGCACGTGAATATGACTTGTGTTATGGTCATCTGATCTTAGGCCTGCGCAGACCAGAGACAGAGTGTGTACGCAGAGCATTTCAAGATATGACACGAAAGAGACCGGGACTGTTAGTCTGGCTATGAAGTCAGTCCTGGTAAAGTACTGCAGTGAAAGTACAAGTCCAGGAAGAGACAGAGACAGTAAGAGTTCATTAGTTTAGTACGGTGATGTACAGTATAGCATTCTCAGTGTTGATGTATTGCCAATTGTGTCGTATTGGCTGTATATATATCCATTTATTAAAGTACCAGATTATTTTGGAGCTCATGTTGTCAAGTTCTTGTTGTGTTGTGTGTTTAGCAGTGTTTACAGAACGCCTGAGATATGATATAGAGAGAGAAGAATCGTAACAATACATTTCTGATGTTTAGAGTTTAATAGGCTTGTCTTCGAATCATGAAGAGGAATACAGTGTTTCCCGTGGCTGTGCAGTCTCCAGCCTGCGCAGAGTATTTTTATAGTGATAATCGGCTCGCGCAGACCAATACCACTCTTTAAGCTAAATGCAGCCCACACTCCCCACCAGGGCCGGTCCTAGCAACTGCGGGGCCCTATGCGAAACTGATTGCGCGGGGCCTAGTCTGTGTGGGGATATGGATAATACGTGAAAATTAAGATTTTGTATACGAAAAAAAAATCGACTTCGAATTTTATTCCTTTAAAAATTGCGATCTGTATTTTACGAACCTTGTAACCAATGGCATATTAATATGCCAGTGAATATAAAAGTAAATAAAGTATTGGAACTTTCGATTAATGTGAAAATTCGTCCGATTATTACATGAAAGCTGACAATGCCTTTTTTTCTTTTATCGCGCGTAGGATTGGCGTTTTCCGCAATGAATGACATCCACAAATGACAATTTTGTCTATTTTTCTGGAGATTTTTAAGAGTTTTCAAGAGATTTTTAATAAATTCACGAGATTTCCATGAATTTTTCGTATATATTTTGCAATTTAATAATTACACCTTGAATTAGCGCGGGGCCTATGAAAGCGCGGGGCCCACTGCGACCGCATAGGCTGCAGTGGCCTAAGACCGGCCCTGCTCCCCACAGTGGCACAGAAGTCTGAGACGGCTGTGAACAGCAGATAGCCGTAGGTGTTATTTCGGAGTTTCCGTCTCCTAGACTGGCTGTCGACCAAAGCTATAGAGCCCAGTCTTCCCTATGGCCGAATTGATGACTTGGTTCTACATCTCCTATACTTATAGATCTAGATCTAGTCCTAGAAGTAATGAATGCTAGTTAAGCTATTAGTAATTAGTAATAAATAAAGGTCTAGCCCGAGCTAGAAACAGCAACTAGCCTTTTTAAAGTATTTTATTAGGCTATACTTTATTAGCTATTGTCTCCAGATCTTTTAGAGGCTAATAAACTACCACACGCATTTTAAGGGCTAAGCGACCAGTGTAATGGTTATTGGTGACAAATACAAGTATGTGAAATAAGATAAGGGAACGAGAGGGCAAAACGATATAGAGAGGATGGAGGTAAAGGATAAGTGTAGATAAAGGTTGACAAGGAGGCGCGGTGGCTGAGTGGTAAAGCGCTTGGCTTCCGAACTTGAGGTCCTGGGTTCGAATCATGGTGAAGACTGGGATTTATATTTCGGGATCTTTGGGCGCCTCTGAGTCCACCCAGCTCTAATGGGTACCTGACATTAGTTGGGGAAAAGTAAAGGCGGTTGGTCGTTGTGCTGGCCACATTACACCCTCGTTAACCGTGGGCCACAGAATCAGATGACCTTTACATCATCTGCCCTATAGACCACAAAGTCTGAAAGGGGAACTTTACTTTTTACTTTAAAGGTTGACAAAGGTGAACTTAGAGAGAACGGGAGAGTGAGGTGAATACTAGAGTAAGGAACGTACCGATACCTCAGACATACAGATTTACACAACAGCTTTAAATGGGTGACATCGACTCACCTTTCTTCTCGTAGTGCATCACTCGGTAGGTCGGCATGTTATCCGTATCGATGTCGCCCACGTTGGAGGCGATGTATCGGCTCATCTGGCAGGAGCGATCTCCGAAGGAGTAGTCGAAGCTGGCGCAGTCGAAGGTGGTCTGGGTAAGGCACAGCTGGGCGCAGGCGCCGAGGTCAAGGCCGAACATGGACTTGCTGTAGATGACGTGTTCCTCTACGTAAGGCAGGGATCCAGAACCAAAGCTAATAAAGTTAGAGAGGGCGCCACCTAGGAACGAAAACAGAAGATTATGAAAGTTTATCAGATTTAGGTATTTTAGTTGTACTGGATGGAATGATTCTCATACAATCGACATTTCCTTACATAAGGGAAAGAACTTCACATTTATTGTAAGATTTATTTCCCAATTTCTATATCAAACAAAATTAATACGCTACCACTAATTAATTAATAAATTGATTAACTGATAATTTTTTGAACGATTCATATTTTGTTAGGGACAATGAATAACTACCCAAAGTTTCAACTTGATCCGAGAGCAGGAAGGAAGAGAGAAATAAAGTGACAACATGTGTACCAGACAGACTGACGGACAGACAGGCAGACAGACGGACAGACAGACAGACGGACAGACAGACGGACAGACAGACAGACGGAAAGATAGACAGACGGACAGACAGACACACGGACAAATTGATTTAAGCTTTGTAAAAAAAACAAACTCTGTGGTTCAGTGTCCATCTTAAAGTTTTCTTACCCAAGTTCGAAGGCGTGGTCCAGACTAGATAGTCTGTTCACAACGCACTCATGCAAACACTAACGGTGGTGGACGTCGTATCCCAGTAATTAAAGGTCAATTGTCGAGATCAAAGCCAAGGCGCCGCGAGAGACAGGGAAGGGGATGTAAGGGGGAGGGTGTGGCTGGGTGAACAAAACATTATTATTCTCAAGTCAGAACATTCTGAGGATGTAGATTTTAGAATCACCCAAACGATAACCTGGGGACCATTAATGGAACTTCAATGGAACGGTCTTTTTACTGCTGGTAATTGCGGAAAGTCGGAGAGCGGAAGTACTAAAAACTGAAAGTAGCTTGGACAGTTTGAACCGTAATGACGTAAATCTTTGCTTTAGCGAGATATATTTCCCGACCTGTTTTGCCAAAGCTCCAGTTAATTCCAACCTAGCCACTAAGCCTGTATAAACAATAGCGCAAGCAATGGTTACTCTATTTCTAAAGAAATCGGCCCGGTATAGAAATTATTTCCTGTCTGACGAATCGGCCCTATGTAACGAAAAAATAGCACGGCCGTCTAAAGGACCTGCTATCGCAATTGTAACTTATATATATATATATATATAGGCAGACCAATGGGAGAAGAGCAAATTTGATAACATTAGGTCCAGACAGGGCCGGTCTTAGGCCACTGCAGCCTATGCGGTCGCAGTGGGCCCCGCGCTATCATAGGCCCCGCGCTAATTCAAGGTGTAATTATTAAATAACAAAATATAAACGAAAATTTTTTTTGGAAATCTCCTGTATTTATTAAAATCTGAAAAAAATTAATCTCCATAAAAATAGACAAAATAGTCATCTGTGGGAGCGGAAAAAGCCAATCCTACGCGAATAAAAAAAAAAAGGCATTGGCAGATTTCATGTAATAAAATTTAATAATCGGACGAATTTTCACCTTAATCGAAAGTTCCAATACTTTATTTACTTTTATAGTCAATGGCATGCTATTGGTTACTATGCTCGTAAAGTAGGCCTACAGATCGCAATTTTTAACTGAGCAAAGAATGAATAAGATTCAAAGTCGATTTTATTGTTTTTATTATACAAAATCGAAAATTTCACTTATTATCCTTATTCCCACACAAACTAGGCCCCGCGCAATCAGTTTCGCATAGGGCCCCGCAATTGCTAGGACCGGCCCTGGGTCCAGACAAAATGATCTTTTCACAGTTTCTGGCAGTCTTCGTTGAGATAGAGAGAGGAAGAAAGATAGAGAGAGAGACAGACAGAGACAGAGAAAGAGAGATAGAGAGAGTGAGGGAGAGAAAAAGAGAGAAAGAGGATGGGGAGGAAGATCAATCATGAACTAT
Source organism: Biomphalaria straminea (assembly GCA_021533235.1). Lineage (NCBI taxonomy): Eukaryota > Metazoa > Mollusca > Gastropoda > Planorbidae > Biomphalaria > Biomphalaria straminea. Next base: position 24,638,338 of record JADKLZ010000166.1, read on the forward strand.
TGTTAGTAATATTAATTTTAATCTAAACCAAAGACATTTTGGGATGGTACATTTTCAAAAAAAAAAATGCCGGAACAATATATTTTTGAACTCGTAGAGTGACGGCCTAGTGGTAAAATACTTCACTTTCGAATTGAAGGATTCCGGGTTCGAACTTTGTGAAGACTGAAATTTTGAATTTCAGGACTTTAATGACGGCCACACAACTCTAAAAGATACCTGACATTAGTTGGGAAAATCTTAATCGTCGGCCGTAGAAACAGGTGACATTTACATAATTTAGAGATATGTAGGGTCTAGAGGGGATACTTTAGTACTAATTACAACGTTACTTCAAAACAAAAATGTGGTCCTCAACATCATGTTTAAACTCTACATAACAAAGTAATTTGTTTTTACATTTTTTTTGGTTAATTTTACAAATACATTTTTTTCTCGATTGCACTGGTTAACACCATCACTATACAAGGTGACCTTCCTGTAAAAAACAACGGAGTTAGAAGGCAGAAGAAGATTTTTTGGACCCTACTTCGGCTACGCCGCTGTTATCTTTAAACGTGATCCACTCACACCAAGATACATAAACACACAGTACGTGGCCAGCCACAGGTCTCACCAAGAAGTCTTGACTTTTTCCATCACATCCCACGTGTCTCCAGAGGCGTATCCCGAGGGGAGGAAACTCCAAAATTCCACCGCAGCAGACGTGTGAGTGTGTCTCTTACGATTATTTAGTGTGTGTGTGTGTTTGGTTGAGGAAAGTAAGAAAGAGGAGAGGAAGATGCCGGGGAGTAAAGGGGGGGGGGAGTTGGAGGCGGACGACTCCACAGAGCGCAATAAAACACCACCTCCTTTAATGAACGTCCACATCAAGTGGGTGTCAGGGGGTTGGGGGTGAGGAGACAGGATGGAGCAGGGAGTCAAGTTTTGTGACAAATCGAAATATTTACTGTTTAGGAGAAGGCTCCATATCGGATGATCTTATTCTTTTCTCTATTACCGAAAAAATACTTTTTTTTTTCTTCTAAAGCTCTCCTGTGTGCAAAAAACTATGAATTTCTGTCATCTTTCTGCTATGTGTGAGTGATATAATAAATATAAACCCATTGATTGACGAAATTTTTTTTTTTTACAAAACAAAAAATAGGAGAGGGAGAGAAAGAGAGAAAGAGAAAGAGAGAGAGAGAAAGAGAGAGAGAAAGTGTATTAAACTGTGAGACAGACAGGGGTAAAGACAGGAAAGAGATAGAGATACAGAGAGAGAGAGAGAGAGAGATAGAGAGAGGTTCGTAGATACAGATAAACACACTCATTGAAAGAGAGAGAGAGAGAAAGTGTGTGTGTGTAAGAGACAGAGAGAGATAATATGTGTTAAATAGTAAGACAGAGAGTGTCAGGAAAGAAATGAAAAAACGAAGATACAGATATTCAGAAAGAGAGAAAAAGACAGAGAGAGTGAGAGAGAGAGAGAGAGAGAGAGAGAGAGAATTAGAGAGTGGAGCAACGGTAGAGAAAGAGGGCGAGCGAACGATAACAATTTATTTCAGATAATTCCTAATCGGTCTCTAACTAAATCATAGGTTCCCATTCTGCCAGTACATTATTTTCTTTAGAACCGTGATTGACAATTCTGAGTGAAATAGTTTAAATATATATTTAGGCGGCATAATAAATTAACTCTCATCAAACTTAATAGATAACATTTAAAATATCTTTCGGTGGTAGTGAGTGTGACATATTATTTACAAACAAGTTGTACTTTTTGTTTTCTCCATTACTAGTCCCCCCCGGCTGCACTTTATACCTCAGGCATTACACTTATATTAATTTAATATGTGGTTATTATTAAGAAGAAGTGGAAGAAATGTGTGAACGACAATTTTCTCGCCATTTCTTGACCATCCTATTGCCTCACATTTGTCTGATGTTTGCCAAATATTTGAAATACATTTCTCCACCGCGCTCTGAGCAAACACTTTGTGTTCTTTCATGTTTGCTTTCTTTTAGTTTTTATTTCAGTATTTTTTTTTCTATATATATTTTCCATCTCATTTCTTTTTATTTCTATTTCTATTTTCAACGAAAATATGTGTTCCTATCAACAAGAGCCAGAACTTTTGAGAGACTAGGGGGAGAGAACTAACGAGAATAGTCTGCTGATGTCAGATCAAGTGACAAACTTCCGGGCGTTGTCCGAAAATAGATCTAGATCCAGAGTAAAGAAAGAGGCTGACATTGAACTAATGGAAGATAGAAGTAGTCTAGGCACAAGCTAGTCTTACAAATGTCTCAGAAGTGAGAAACTTACAACGAGTTCATGTGCTTTTTAAAAGTGTAATACCTATTACCTAATATACAAAGTTTATCAGAATTGGCACCAACAGTTTGAAAAATAATGCACATGATAAATTTAGAAGGAGTGCTAACATAAAGAAAGGGCCCTGGACTGCAGATGGCGTACACACTAGAAGCAGAAAGAAGGGTGAAAGTACTACAGCGTCTGATTATTACAAATGCAAGGCCTGTGATTCCAGCTGTGTGTCAAGGATTGGTCTCTTTGGTCACAAGAGAAGTTGAAAAGTGAAGAGATTATCTCTCGAGAGATAAAATGCGACAGCAGCAGCATCTAGGTCGAGCATCTAGGTCGAGATGCAGATGCAGCTCAGCAAACACTAAGAGAGCAAGTGTCACATAAACAACTTGTTTATCTGTAATTCAAGGTAATTTCTCCCGGCTAACAAAGAAGTAAGTTATTTTTAGATTTGGACAATTGTGCAGAAATGACGTTATCTAGATGCATGAATCCGATTGGTTGAAAGGCATAGCTCAAAGAGAAGCTGGCGTCTATTTATCCCGGCGAGAAGATTCTGGAAATAGTTAGTTGTATGCAAAGTCGTTCTTGTGAGCGGATGTGTTTTGAATCGCTCTGAATTTTTTATAAGAAAGATACCTATGTTCTGTACTTCATTTGATTGAACTTGTACATAGTTGTACTTATGTTGTATTTGAATAAAGTTCCAGTGTTTTATTCATCGAAGAATTCACTCTATTTGTATCCTAGATCGTCTTTGTTTCAAAATAATATATTATTAAAGTCATAGTCCCCGGCAGCACAAGACTACACTCCTGTCAGCTAGCAACTTCTTATTGCACCTCAAGGCAAGCTAGTGACGTCATTCGTCATCAGGAAACATCTTGTGACAGCAAGAAATCGATAGTCGCAAATGGGGCTGTATTTGGCATACAATCCCAAGAGCAACAGAAAATATCGCAAAAACAATGTCAAAGTTGAAAAACACAAGGAACGAGAAAGACCAAAGTATCATGTAGGAAATCCGTTGATTCAGAAGATGACAGGATAGACAAAGAAAAAACTGAGAGAAAGTTCTCACAGCAAAGAATTATTGCGGTCCTATGCTCCTATGGACGTTGAAAGGGTGAAGTCAGTCAAGAGTGTAAAAATTAGAAGCAGGCCAAAAGTATTGATGCTGAAAATTTCGACACACAACTCCACCTTTGAAGACGCTGCGCCCACCCTTATGAAACCATAAACCATATCCTTTTTGAATTCCCCCTCCCTAGCCCACCTTAGACAGACCCTACTACTACAGCCCAACATAACCAACACCCTGTATGGCAGTGCTGAACAACTGAAGAGAGCAGCACACTATTTTTCCTTGGCACAGTCTGCGAAAGAGCTGACAGCTCAGCCGTAAAGAGCTAGATAGAAGAGAAAGAGTTTGAAAATATTTCAAAATGGCTGACAGGTTATCGCTATGTATATCCTGCAACTTCACAAAGTAAAACGAGTCAAAGTATAGAGTTTTCAGTCACTTTCTGGATTATACGACAAGTTCCATAGGTTCTTTGCAGAGCTTGGTCTTAGACTTATTTGTAGCAACTAGACCAAAACAACCAAATCAGTTTTAGAATTTTCTATATTATTTGAAGGCTTAATTACAACTAACTGCAGAATGAAAAATTTGTCAAGAAGAAAACTCCAATGCGGATCACGTGAGATCAGAAGACCTATCTTATTCCACATTCACTAGCTTCACCTTATGGAAAGTTTCAATATTTACTGTTACTGAAGATGTAAATACCAAGCTGACTCCTACATAGATAAATCGAATGTCAAACTTGCTGATTTAACTTTTTATTTAACAGAAACTAAAGTTTGGAGAACAAAAAAATGTCCAGAAAAAATATGTGCAAGAAGTGACACGGTTCTCTTCCCCTGATTCGACCAGGCCTTACTTCCCCTTGCTTTCATTAGCGAAGAAGAAGAAATAATGTTGGTTTACGGGACGCTGTCGGACAATATTCTTTCCACGAAAATTCTTTAATTAAACACTTCCTTCATTTCTTCTTTCCTTCACCGTCCGTCAGAGTATTTGAACGTGTGATGATGGTCCCTCCGCTTCTTCCCCCCCCTCCTTAAGGGTATGGAAGAGGTGATGGGGAGGAGGAGAGGAGTAACATTATGTATGGTCCCATCTATCCCCCCCCCATCTTATTGAATTGAGGTTCCACCCTCACTTTTTTTTTTCTTTTACTTTGTACATTAAAAAAAAATGTCCCGCCCGTGTCTTCATTTACTAAGACAGAGAGTATGAGCCTCAGTTGCGGTTTTGAGATGGCGTTAGAGAGAGTGAGAGAGAGAAAGAGAAAACAGATTTCTTCTATTTCTCCGCCGACTATAAATGTAAAGAAACTGAAGGATAGAATAAAAAGAGAACTTGTTCTGATAAGAAAAAAGAGAATAAGAGAGACAGAGAGAGAGAGAGGGAGAAAAAGAGAGACAGAGAGAGAGGGAGAAAAAGAGAGACAGAGAGAGAGGGAGAAAAAGAG
>JADKLZ010000166.1:24656447-24672976 GCA_021533235.1 Biomphalaria straminea
ATGGCCAACATTTGTCTTCCTTCAGCCTTTCTCAAACCAATGGCCAATATATGTCTTCCTTCAGCCTTTCTCAAACCAATGGCCAGCATTTGTCTTCCTTCAGTCTTATGGATAACTGTATCCTTCCCACAGTGGTAGATGACTTTCTGCAGTGCTTCTCAAACTGGTGGCAGATACATGTCTTTTTGCAATGTTTTACAAACTGTTGACAGATACATGTTTTTTCTGCAATGTTTTTAAAATATTTTAAAATGTTCAAGAGTCGAACTTTGTATTTCTCAGAAAAGTAATCTCCGAATGCCTCTGTTTAGTGTTATTAAACCGATAAACACTAGTAATATCTCCGCCTATAAAAAAGAGTCGCTTGTAAATGTTCAAAAAGCTCTAAAGGAAATTTAAGTCTGTCTGTTGCATATAAGTCTCTTGACGTATTTTCTTTGCAATTGCTCGTGTGATTACATTCAAATATGTAGATAATCAATTTTTTAGCTTTCTATTTAATTCATCCAGATTGACCACTGTGTTTAATTTTTGGCTGCCCCCGAAAGGAGAATAGACGCTTTTAGTCTTGTGTGGTCTGTCTGTCCGTCCCTTTTAAATCTCAGAAACTAGAAGAGAAAATGAAAATCGGCCATCATAATTTTTTTTGCGACTTTTTACAAAACTCATTGTGTAGACTTCTGAAATACTCCAGAGATGCCTACATGCCAAAATGGTAATGCGTATTCTCAGACCTGAAAATGCGTATTTTGAGGGGCAAATGTACATTTTTCTAAACATCAAGAAATATACCAAGGAAAGACTAAAATTAATGTACATTAAATAATAATGAATTTTCATCAAGATTTTCTAGTTTGTATAAGACATTCCTGAGCTTCTGAAACTATTTCAATTTTATGCTCCATACTTGTGCCAGGAACACTAAATTATTTAAGTAACTACTCTTGGACCACTGAGACATTATCTGGCATCGTGTTCTCATTCTACTTAGAAATATAATAAACACAATAATGAATTAATAAAGAGAACTTTACAACAGAAGTTAATTCACCGCAGACAGAACCAGTTACCACAACAACCCAACATAATCAGCACTCTTTGTGGAAGTGTAGAACAACTGTAAAATAAACAGCACACTTGTGGAGTCTCGAGTTTGATCCCCAGTAAAAACTGGGTTTTGAATTTTATTTTGTGATTTTAACGCCGCCCCTAGTAAATATTTATTTCTTCGAAGCGCCAAAAAAAGGTGATACCATCTCGTGGTAGATCTAATAAAAGCCGATTCGCATTGACGCACTGATTTATATAATTATTATTATTTTTTATTATTCAGAGAGGAAAATGCATATTTTTTTTTATGCCAAACCGTACTCGCGTATTTTCGTGTCCATTTGTTCACTAAATACGCTAGTTGTGTACTTGTAAGCAACTCTAAATAATCTCATCTCTGTACGCGTCTCTGAGATGTTAAATTCAAAAGAACTTCATATCACGTCCTTACTACTTACAAGACCTCAGTAGACGGGTAGTCTATGTGTTAGTTAATTGATTGACATTTTTTACGAGTTGGCTAAAACACTTTATTGTTTGTTGTGATCGGACGTTAGGCGCTGGACGTAGATCTAATGACATTCGGAACACGACATAATGGTGGTCAGTAGGTGACGCAACGCAGCGTGTGAGAAGCAGTGTCATGGCAATCAATGACCATGTCTGACCGCGTCCAAAGCTAATGACCCGGAGTCAATCACGATTGTCCGAGCATTTTTTTTCCCGTACCGGCCCGAAGCAGCTAAAGATTAATGTATGTTGTCTGACCACGCTCGTAGACCGATGGCGCGGATAACGCCCGCAAAATTACGGGGGGTGGAGTATTGAACGAAACAAAAAATAAATACAGCGTCGTAGCAACTATAGGCAAAGGGCCAAGGGGTTAGTCTAGAACTCAGGGCAGTAAATACACATCTGCCCCTCGCTTCGTTAGCCCTAATGAGTCTTAAGGATCGATGAAGTCCTGTCAGCCTTCTGATAAATGTCCCGCCCTGTGTTTTGGACACGTGCTGACCACTGGTCAAGCAACACAGTGGACAAGCTAAGGGAACCCTAGAGAACAGGCAATTTCCTTGGGCTCTTCGGAGTTCGTTTTTACTAAGCAAGTGAGGATACGGAAGGATAAATCTAGAGTTGAAGTAAGAGTGAAAAATCAAGGATTTTATTTAAAGTGTGTGTGTGTCTGGGATGGGGAAGTTTTCCTTGACTTCTCAATCTTCTTACCTCCCTTTACCAATGAGAAAGATTGATAGAAAGTCTCGAGGCAATGTGATTAACTCCAGGGCGGAGACTGATGGGGGTTAGTAAGGGTAGACAGAGGGGTGATGTTGGTAGATTGTAACCAAACTGCAAAAATGTAAGATTAAATCGATAAAATAAAAATTCAGCCTGGGATTAATTTTTTTTTAGCGTAATAAAGTATTCGTTTTAAAACTGTTCTCGATGGTGGAAGGGGCAAATAATGTTGATAACTTTGAGATATTTGTAAATTAATTGAATACAAAATTGATATAATTTCTATGCACTTGTCACTTGTAACTCTGTTACTCTTTCTGATTTAATTGTTACATATTGAACTAATAAAATCTAATCCCAAGTAAAAACTGGGTTTTGAATTTGATGACTTTGAGACATATCATTTTATAATAACTCATGTCGTATTCTATTTTCATATGCACCATTAAGACCTATGTGCAGTGAGTTTAGCAATTAATTCAATTACATTTAAATTAGATTTTACCATATTGTCATAGGACTTGCATTCGCCATTTAGGTAGTATTTTCTTAGGTGAGGGTCGATCTTTATGTGTTATATAACACGTTACACTTGGTATTTTATAATTCTGACTTAGTACTTTCTAATAATAATAATAATAATAATAATAATAATAATACCATTATCGACATTGCAGTACCACTATCTGACAACTTAAGAAAAACTGAGTTAGAAAAACAACGAAAATATGGGGACCTAGGCTTGGAGATTAAGCGTCTATGGAAGCTTTCTAAAACAATATACCCCATTGTCATATCAACCGAGGGGATAATAACAACTGACCTCACAGATACCTTCAAGGCCCTTGGCATTCCTGGGAACATTCTCGTTGCCTGTAAGAGGGCGGTACTGCTGCAGACCTGCCACATCACCAGAAAATTCCTCAGTGGAAACTGATAAAGGGACTACAATGAATTTTGTTTCCCTTTAACGAAACTCGACCCTGGCTGCGCCAGAGAAAGAATACTCGTTCTTTTATAATAATAATAAGACGCAAGTATCAAAAATACGATCAAAACTTCACGCCTCCAGAAACGAACTAGTTACCTTCCTACGCAAATACGACTCCGATGCGACCCCTCTGAACCTACATAATGTTGATGTTAATATCGGACTGGACGACGCAGGGCATGAGATTCGTCAATGGGAAGAAAAAGCACTCCACGGAAAATTCCCGGCTTTATTACATGGGGACAACATTGACAAGACTGCTTCCTTAGCATGGCTCAAAGTAGGTCATCTCTACCCTGAAACTGAAGGCTTTGTTACAGCAATACAGGACAGAGTAATTAGGACAAAAAATTACGAGAAACATATCCTAAAACTCAATATTGTTGACAAATGCCGAAAATGTGGAAATGTTGGTGAGTCAATTGAACACATAATGGCAGGATGTTCAGCCCTATCGGAATCTGCCTACTTAGGTCGCCATAACCAAGTTGCAAAGTTAATACACCAGCACTTGGCTTTGACACAAGCTTTGATCGGGAAGGATACTCCTCCTTATCACAAATACTCGCCACAAGAGGTTCTCGAGTCTACTGATTATCTGCTGTATTGGGACTTTGGGACAGACCTATTTTGACCGACAAAACAGTAGATTTTAATCGCCCTGATCTGCTGCTCATCGATAAAAAGGAAAAGGCCGCTACCATTATCGACATTGCCGTACCACTATCTCATAATTTAAGTAAAGCTGAGTTGGAAAAACAACGAAAATATGGGAACCTAGGCTTGAGGATTAAGCGTTTATGGAAGCTTTCTAAAACAACAATATACCCCATTGTCATATCAACCGTGGGGATAATAACAACTGACCCCACAGATACCTTCAAGGCTCTGGGCATTCCTAGGAACATTCTCGTTGCCTGTTAGAGGGCGGTACTGCTGCAGACCTGCCACATCACCAGAAAATTCCTCAGTGGAAACTGATAAAGGGACTACAATGAATTTTGTTTCCCTTTAACGAAACTCGACCCTGGCTCCGCCAGAGAAAGAATACTCGTTCTTTTCTAACATAATAATAATAATTTTATTTATAAAGCACTGTTAACAAACAAAATGTAGGCTCAGGTTGCGGTAATAACATTACAAACACAAACACAAGAGCTAAAATTACAAACTAATCTAAGTTTTAAACAGATAGGTCTTAATGTTCTTCTTGAATGTAGTGTAGGATGTTGTCTGTCTGCGGTAATGAGCAGTGAGTTCCAAACCTTTGGTCCGTGCACGGAAAAAGCCCGAAGACTTGTTTTTACTTTGCATTTTACCCTCAAAATTCTTTATTTATTCTTTGAACATTTTCTTTATCCTCAATATATTATACTTTAGATTATATACCACACTTTATAAGCTTTATATATTATACTTAGGACCTTATAGTTTTGTACTCTATATTTTGGATTTGACACTACTTTATGTCAATCCTAGTTACGGCTAGCGGGTAGTGTACTGAAACAAAACTATGTAACTACAATGAGTACTGGGGCACAGCTACTGATGGCTTAAGAAGTTTATCACATCGGCCATCTGACAAACATCGGCCATCTGACAAACATCGGCCATCTGACAAACAGATCTCTGACAGGCTGAACGAGGCGACATACAGGGAATGGGTGTTGGGGGGGGGAGGATGGACGCTGGGAGATGATAGGAGAGCCAGGGTGACAGTAAGCCGAGGATGACCAGAGATAGTTCATTAATTTTTCAGATTCGTCGTCTAATGTAACTAGGGAGATGTCCAGACTTTCGGACAATCGGTGGACATTTCATCAAGCCCCACAATGTCCTGAAAGTGTTTCTTTTTTTTTTTTGGCAGGGGGAGGGGATGTGCGAAGGAGGGAATTCTTTTAGTCACAACATGATCAAGTGAATAGTGAGAAGATAGTGAGAAAATGGTGTGCAAATGGTGAAAAAAAATGGTGTGCCAATAGTGAGAAAATAAAACTACGCATTAAGCACATGAGTTCCGTAGTAACACTGGAATTTTGTATCTATTTTTGTAGTATCTATCTATCTATCTATCTATCTATCTATCTATCTCTCTATCTATCTATCTATCTATCTATCTATCTATCTATCTATCTATCTATCTATCTATCTATCTATCTATCTACCTATTTATCTATCTATCTATCTATCTACCTACATGTCTGTCTGTCTGTCTGTCTGTCTGTCTGTCTGTCTATCTATCTATCTATCTATTTGTCTCTCCTCACTCTCTATTTTTTCTCTTAAATGTTTATGTACATTTTATCTAATTAAAAAAAAAATACACATTTCAACCTTCTGAAAATGTAAATTTCATCTTTTTATTATTATCGATATTTAACGATGATGTCTTGTGGCCATCACAAAAGAAAAACCGTCTCTACCTTTTATAACTGTTGTGTGTTAGTCATCAGAATAGGGTTGAATCAAGAGTTACCTAATGACGACCTGTTCGTTTTATCGGTTTGATAGGTATCAAGTCTAAAATAAAATCTATGAATCGAAGTTTGCAGCAAAAGTTTGTTAACAGGCGTGGGTATTCCGTATTTCTAATGTGAACCTATTTAAATGTCCATATAAACCTCACATTATTACTTAACCTGTTACCTATTCTTTAGTCTTTGGACCGTTGGGCCACCAAGAAAGACCTGTAGACAGTCTTTTTCCATTCCTCTCTATCCTTTTCACATTATTATCCTATTCTAAATAACTGATCAATTTTGAATGACCGAGATGCAAGAGGATCTTGATTGAGCTTATAAGAAATTTAAACAAATTGATTTATCGTTTATTCGTTCTATATTACATAATTATTTCCCCTTATTCGTTCTTTTTTTTTTTGTCTCCCCTTCTATTAAGTTTCTTTTTAACCTTCTCTGGGAAAACTTCCTGCCAGCGGCCATCTTTTGTTCTCATCCGGGGACCACGTTGCAACGGCAGTTTCATCTTTCGATGTTGTTGTTTTTTTCTTTTCCAGTAGTCATGCTTCTTTCTGAGACCATGATAATGACATGTCAGGCCTACAAGACGAGGGCCGGTCGAGGTTATAATGGATGACCGTAGAGGGGAGAGAGAGGTTCTTTGATGGAATGATGAGACGCCTTGATCCCGAGGTCGGAGAATTTCCCAAACATAAATAATACTGGTATCTATGAATTTGAACTCAAAGAAATGTATCTTTGGGGCTGGGTAATTTTGTGGATCTAGTTGAAACTCTTATGATTTTGTTATAGTATTGACCCACTCAAGTTGTTGATGGGATTTGGCGTTGGGTTATATTCCAAAAGAGCAAATCTAACTTTCACCTAGATAACACTATAGATCCATTTGAATAACTTTGAATAAGGTTCGGAAACATTGTTTTATAAGAATTCAGCTTGAATGTATTTACCAGATATTTGAAAAATGTATACTTCTTATAATTTCAGTGTAAAAATAAATTGAAATACATTATAACTATGTATTTCCAGGACTTTAAAAATTTAGACCACTGCAGGTGACATTTGTGTACAACGTGGCAAAGAGCTATAGGTTTAAACTACCCACAGGTTGTGACGTTGTCAGTGTCCAGGGAAGCGTGGTCGAGTGCGCTACCTTAGAAGAGGGCTCGAGGCTCGACACCCGACTCGAGCAGAGTTGTGTTTACTGAGCGCCTAAAGGCAGCAGGGAAAACCTTCTCCCAGATACTTCACCACCACCCCCCCCACCTGGTCCACAAATGAGATTATAAGTATTGTTAGTAAGAAAGTAGCACTTTATAAAAGCTATTATTTATTTTTATTTATATTTAGTCACGGGATACAAGAATACAAGTAAAACCGCTACAAGTAAAACCAATACAAGTAAAACCAATACAAGTAAAACCACCACAAGTAAAACCAATACAAGTAAAACCAATACAAGTAAACCAACAGAAGTAAACTACCAATAGTAAACCACTACAAGTAAAACCACTACAAGTAAAACCACCAGAAGTAAAACCACCAGAAGTAAAACCACTACAAGTAAAACCACTACATTATCTTCTTGAGTGGAGAGAATATTTTATGATTTTTCAGTCAACTTAATTAACTACAATGACCATGTTCTGTTTAACGCCTTTCTGTAATGTATAGTGGAACTGCTTTTTTTTTTTTCGTTTGATGAATTAAAATCAGTTATATGCCGAAGAGTATGGGACTAAAACCCATGCGGTAGAGACCAAAATTTATGAGCAGTCTATCGTCTTTACCATTTGGTGGCCTCGTCAGATGTTTAATGTTCGCATTAAGCGCCCATGTCGACAGTTGAGAGAAACAGCTTATTGTTCACTTGATAAATTTAACAAAATTCCTAAGATTCCATTAAGAACATGTTTCAGGAATTAAAAAAAATATATATGCCGACGAGGATGGGATTCGAACCCACGCGGGGAGACCCCAATGGATTAGCAGTCCATGCCTTAACCACTCGGCCACCTCGTCTGATACACAATTAAAATTTGACGTGGTTTAGAATAAAAAGATAAGAATGACTTAACAACCCAAGAAATACACAATTAGAAGATACTCCTGAAATGAATATAACCGATTTAATTCAACATGCACCCGAAATGCTCTAATAAAAAGGCAGGCACCTTCATCCTGATATCAGGACCCGCCCTTCAGCCCTTTTTTTTGGAAGCCAAGCCTTTTCCCTTCAACTACCTCGTCTTTGCGAGTAGGAATAAATAGGTATCTGTCTAAGCTTGGTACGCTAGTGAGCCTATAGTGCCCATACATTGTTAGATACATTTAGTTCAACAGATACTAGCAATATGGTGTATGTAGCAATATGGTGTATGTAACAGAATGGTGTACGTATAATTTTCGTGCATGTAGCATATGGTGTATGTTGTCATATGGTATATGTAATCTTTTATTATCCTCATCGGGCTACCTTGTGGCGGTTTTATTGTAGAAAGGATTCCGTCGTTGTAGGACAACTAGCACTCAAGGGGGATAACTGTTAGCCAAAAAAGAGCATCATTGCAGAGTTGCCCTCCACATAAACTGCAAACATCCGCCCAGGCTGAAACATTTTCTGACATATAACATGAACAATACTTAGCAGCTAAGGACTTCCGAAAGAAAGAGCTCGAGAAGTCTTACAAGGCCGAAGAATACACATCTGAGACACCTGAGACCAAAAGAGAAGAAATTGTAGAGGGCGTGTGCAAACAGTGAAAATATAATTGAAACAGACATGCCTAATAAGCCTGACAGACTTATGGATTCTCTGCGTTGAATGTGGCTAAATATGTAGGACACTGCTGGGTCTGCATTTTTCCTACGATGTTCACATCAGAAAGACCCATTCTTTTGTTTTTACTTTCTGTCATGCGCATTTTATTTTGGCGTTTTTGGCACACCATATGGCATTGCTATTTGCGTTTCTAAGAATGCATTTTTGTTGATGTCATCTTCTTACTTCCTCTCCATGGGTTGCTTCTGTTGTGTGATGAAGCTTGAGTTCTTTTGAGTGCTTCTGTTTGAGGTTGTGTTCCCCAGTTTTGGGTAAGTTGGTTTAATTCACGGTCTGCTGAATGTCGTAGATCTTGAATCGCTTTATATCGATCTTGTGAATAACGTTTATTAAGGATTGATCCTTTATTTCGTTTAGGGACTTAGGCTTGGGCTCTGGTGGAGTCAAGCTCGAAGTTGTTTGAGTTGGTCCTTGATTGTGTTGACTATCACCCATGGTGTTGAGTGTGGGCGCTGTTAGCCCTGGTAGACCCTGGCATTAATGTTAAGGTGTGATATCTTGTGTAAAATATATTAGTACTATATTTGTAAATGATCGATGCACTATTGATATGTATTCATTTATTATGCCTCATGATATTTATTATTTCATTAAATATTGTTTGATTTATATAACAGTGTTATCCACTAGTATCCATTTCTAGTTGTAGCAGTTGTTTTTTAATTATTAACTTATTACTTGTATCTAATAGGGGTGCCAAGGCAGACGAGCCGCGGATATATAATAACCCCGGCAGAAAGTTAGTATTAGTCAGGTATACCCTAGACCCTTATACCTGACACTTTCCATCAATCATCAATGTGGCTAAAAGAATTAGAGGCCCCCCAAATATCTGATTGACAGATAAGGACACTATCAGTCTTTACAATACAGAGGAATACATTTTCGTTACCACTTGTTCACCTTCACTTGTTGTTGTCCATTCTTTCACGTTTCTTACCATCGCAGAAACGTAGCTAGTAGGTTTCAATTGTTTGTTGGCCCCGGGGGGCTTTACCTCTTTGGGGGGCCGCATTTTTAGTTATATCGTATTTTTAATGTAAAATACACTCATTTTGGGCCCCCCTGGGATGGGGGCCGGGGGATTTTCAAAATCTCTCCTCGCCTCCCCCACCTTAGCTACGCCACTGTCCCATCGCTTTCTCTGTCTTCCTGTTTCTTCTTTTTTCCAGGTATTGTTCCCTGAAGGAAGGTTTTTGCAATCCTTGAGGATCTTGTTATATGGCATTAGAGTTTAAGTTTGTGTTGTTGTTTTTTTTTTACAGTAGCTAGCAGGTCATTGTGGAGTTTTCTTGCTGTGTTTATTCTATATCTAATCTTTTCATTCTTGATGCCGTCTTTGTAAGTTAAGCCTAAGATTATTCTGTAGGGTCTTAGTTCCAATGCTAGGATCCTCCTCTCGAGATCTACAATTTATTATAAAGGTATCATTAAAAGCCTTACCACCCAGTTAAGGCAAGTTATAGTAACATCGCTCTACGTTTAAGACAAATAGTTATAAATTAATCGCCAACACCGAGAAATGACTCTTCTGACAAAGAAGACACGAAATGACATCTTTTAAAATAAATTATTGCCCCTATCATTAGATCGAGATCTTGTAAAGACACTTAGATAGAAAAAAAAAAAAAAAAAGAAATCGTTGACCTTGCATGTCAATTTGTAATGTCATCGTGACCGGTAATGAAAATGAAATAAAAACAGAAGATTGAAAAGATAAACGATGGGGGCGGGTGGGGGGGGGGAGGTTAAGCAGGGTGGGGAGGGGGGGGCGGGCGGTTGGAGGAAGAGAGGTAGTTCCCTCTAAAGCTCGTTACATCATGTTATAAGCCAGAGCGGGTTTGAATTGACTTCCTTTCTGTTGCCCGGATGTCAGGAGATAAAACGCAATTATTCCATCCACAGGGAGCAAATGATGTCTTAGGACTTAACCAGTGGCACGAAAAGGCAAGAAAATTGTCTTTCTTTTTGGTTCCATCGGCTAGGGACAATTTTCGAAATAGATTTTGTTGATTTGTTCACTTTTAAAAGGAGATAAGAACGCCACATTACGATATGTATTAAGTATAATTGACTAAATGGTAAAGCCGTTGCCCTTTGAACCAAGTGGTGTCGGGTTCAAATCCTGGTGATTTCCACGCTGGACTGTCGTATCGATTTACCGATGGTCCCGGGTTCAAACCCTGCCCGCTCCCCTCCCCCGTCGTCCTGCGGGAGGTTTGGACTAGGAAATAACTATCTTCAACTCTGAAGGAATTTCCGAAAACATGTAAAACAAATAAAACAAAAACAAGACTGGGATTCTGAATCTTTTAATTTTTAAGGCGTTAGTGAGTCCACCCAGCCCTAATGGGTACCTGACATTTGTAGTGAAAAAGTTAATACAGTTGTGCTGGCCTAATGACAAACAATTTAACTAAAGGTCTTAGAAACAGATGGCCTTTATATAGAAAGTTACATCTGAATGAGGTACGTCACAATTCCCTTTAGAAATAGATTCGTTACATAAATATGACACCAAGAAAGATTGCTGCCCCCAACAGAGGGTCTCCATGAATAGGAACGTTAATACAACTACAGTTACATAACAGCTACAAAAACATAACAACAACCAGTGTTTTTTTTTTTTGTGACGCTACGCACCGGTCTGGCGTACCTACTTTAAAAGATCAATTGTTCACGCAAGTCTTTTTTTTTTTAATTCCGAACATCCATCACCACTCATTAAAGGTTTGCCTTCTATCATCCACCCAGAATTCAACACAAATACACACACACGCATACACACACGCGTAATACGAACAAAAGGAAACAATAAAATCATATGGTGGTGGGAGGGCGACATTTAACATTAAAAAAAAAACAATGACAAGATTTATATTTCATTAGAAAGACAATAAGAGATTTGGACAATTCGTCTCACTACATGATTTGGGGTGTTGCGATGGGGCAAACATAAAATACACATCTTTTTGAAATGGATATAAAATAATGAGATCCGGTTTTGTCTACACCTAGCCAGCCATTGGTTATTGAATTAGAATTGATGTAGAGGGTGTTGTTGTTTGTTTGTTTGTTTCCTCACACACAAAGAAACACAAACAAGAATTGAAAGGTTTAAAAAAATGGCATTTGTTATTCTGCAATGAACGAGTTGCTGGCCATTTATGTTGTGTCTATGTGTAGGTAAGTGTGTGTGTATCTGTTAGACAGTTTAAAAGAGAACAGAATATAAACTGGACAGTTCTCTTGAAAAGAAACTGGCTCAGCAGGTTTAAGCTGGATACGACAGTGAAAAGAAATAGAGAATGTAATAAAACATTACATTTTGTTAAAACTGAGGAATGAGCTTCAAACGAATCATTACATTTTTTTTTATAACTGAGGAAAGAACTAAAAGAGAATCATTACATTTTTTTTACAACTGACGAATGAACTAAATGCGAATCGTTACAATTTTTTAAAACTGAGGAATGAACTAAAGATTATGAATATTGACTTTACAATCAGAAAACGATGAAAGAGATAACCACTACATTAGTCACAACTAGTTAACAACAATACGAGTGATACCAATTTATTATTTCTTTAATTGAAGATTCAACTTTTGAACTTGTCTTTTGAGAAATATATATTTAGATTGATGTACCTCCATACTCTGTGGTATCATGTCTTCAGTTGGCCAAACATTGCGATATTTCTTTAATTGAAGATAATATTTACATGTGTCAAAACAAAACTACAAAGAGACACATGCCAATAGGCGCTGTTGCTATCAGCTGCTTATTATTTGATGGTTGAATTTAGCAAACTAAATGTTTCTTTGATTTTCTTTTTTATTAAAATAAAAAATTATTTGTCGACGAGGATGGGATTCGAACCCACGCGGGGAGACCCCAATGATTGGGGTTGCCATCGCCTTAACCACTCGGCCACCTCGTCAGATATTGAGCGTTAAGCGCCTTATTTATGTCACTTTATAATTTAGAGGAACTGGATGACTTTACCAAAGCCTTAAAACTACCATGAAGTAAATGTTTTGTTATATTGAAACAAGAAAAAAAAAACAAACAAACGAAAATAGATATACTAATTAGTAAAAAATTGATATTAAATGTAGTTGAATCAAGTAGTTTGAATCGGTCGTGTTATTACATTTGTAACAGATCTAGACTAACAATAAAAAATCATTTACAGAATGAAAAAAAAAAGGAAATCGAACTCATGGCAGTGACCTCTGATGCTTCTCAAGCCTATACGCTAACCACTCTGCTAGTTAAGGATACATGAACATTGAAGATTGTATAGTTATCTATTGTTTCTGTAGCCTCGTCCTATTTTTCTGGTTTGTGTTTACTAAGACAGAGACCATTCGTAAT
Source organism: Biomphalaria straminea (assembly GCA_021533235.1). Classification (NCBI taxonomy): domain Eukaryota; kingdom Metazoa; phylum Mollusca; class Gastropoda; family Planorbidae; genus Biomphalaria; species Biomphalaria straminea. The sequence goes on from JADKLZ010000166.1 coordinate 24,669,426, forward strand.
AGAAGGCCTCAACGGTGGCCTGCAACGTCACAACCTGAGGGCAGTTAAGACAAACAGCTCGTTGCTATGTCGTACACACCTGTGACGGCATTTCGTTCGCTAAGACTCAGACTACCTCATATAAAGGGGAATTATTCAGCATATACCACCTCTTAAGTCAATTAAAATTTCTTTCTCTTGTTCGCGATACCCGAAATAATTAATTAACAATAGTTAATAGAACCTAATTAGTTATACTTTTTTTTATTCCTGAGTTGTGTGGTAAAAGAAATTATTGCGAAAAATTTCAGCTTGCTCCGAGATTAGGTGTGGGAGAAAAACATGTTTAAAATTTATCACCAGACAGACAGACAGACTGACTGACAGACAGACAAAGTTCATATATTCTTTGTAAAAAAAAAAAAAAAAGATATATGTTAAATACTTCTTTGTTTCCGTTGCAAGTCAAAATTATTTAAAAAATAAATATTCATTTATGTGTGACAAGTGACACAACTCAGAAAGGTCTAAATTGTCCAAGTGAACACAAAAAGAGATCCTAGTCGGCTCGTTGGCGTTTATTTTAGGTCAGGTCACTCACCCTATCCCAGCCTTTTTCTTTTTAGTACCTACTAGGTCATAGACTGAACCGCGTGACCACTTGAGTGGCCTCCATCTTCCTACAGGCACCTTACAAATTGTCCAATTATCTGGCAGTGACTCCACCTTGTCAGAGGGACAGACCGTCCTCTCCCCTCCCCTCCATTAATGTCCACTCTCCCAGGGAGAAAAAATGGCGACCGCCCTAATTTCTTGATGACTACTCAAAGCTGGCAATTTTTCTGAACAAATATTTCACCTTGCTGGTTCTATGTAACGCACGATATGAAATCCTAATGCTAGAGTTTTGAATTCAGGTCATTCATTTTTTGTTTTCAATAAATATGTCACAATGTCGGAGGAGCCAGATTTCACAATGTCGGAGGTGCCAGATGTCACAATGTCGGAGGAGCCAGATGTCACAACTTGTATTCTTCTATGTTGAATAATGAGTGTGGTGCCGGGGAGTCTAACTTGAACTAAATACAATTATGAACACAGACGATCTAGGAATCAAATTGGATAACTTCCTCATAGAAATAAAAACACTAGAAACTTTTATTCAAATACAACTTAAGTACAGCTTATGTACAAGGTACATATTAAAAAATGAAAATATAATACTAAGGCTCTTTCTTCAATACTATTATAGAACACACTAGAGACAGAACCTATCGCTTCCAAAGCAAAACTTAGACTGGTCTTTTTGCGCGTACTATGTCAGCTGACTTAACTCTTTTAAAAAGAATATTTATTTTCAAATCAACCAATAGACTTGCGACAATCATTGTGACGTCATTGAGTTAAACTTGCGGCTCTGTTAAGGGGCTAGACCTTTTGTGTAATTCTTGAGGCTCAGTTAGGGTTTTCTAATACTAATTTACACACAAGCTTATAAATATAATTAAATCTATAATGGCATCTGTGACAAAATACATTTAAATCAACAATCACACTGATACCTTGTTCTTTCACCCCCCACTCTGGTTCAGACACGTGATCATAGCGCATTGAGACTGCTGGATGCATGAAATTGCGCTAAATAAAAATAATTGGTACAAACATATTTGTAATCGCACAGATGTATTATTACTATTTATATTTCTATTATAAATTTAATTACAAGGGTGATTCAAACTAATGATACATTTAATATAAGCTTTATATATATATTTATATATATATGTATGCAAACGGGACATGAAGCTCTTTAAGATCGACACCAGCAACTGGGAAGAGGTGGCACTGGATAGATCCACGTGGAGAAAGAGCATAAAGGAGGGGTCTTTGATTGCAGATGCCATACACAACAGAAGCAGAAAGAAGGGTGAAAATGCAACTTCGCCTGGTTACTACATATGCCCAACCTGCGATCGCAGCTGTGTATCAAGGATCGGCCTCTTTAGTCACACAAGAGCTTGCAAGGGGAAAAGATCGTCTCTCGAGACGTAAAATGCCACACATATATTATTTATTTTTTATTTATTTATTTTTTTTATTGTTTTTTAGTTAAGGTGAAATTAGAGCAAGCTTTGATAATAGTGAACCCATAACTTGTACCTCCTTACGCAAAATATAGTTATAATATATTAATTATGTCTATAGGAACATTGTATTATACTATTAAGCGGTTGTGAAAGTTGGACGCTGAACGGTATAGTCTTCCATCTCCTCTTTCTCTCTCTCTTTCTTCTTCTTTCGTCCTCTTTCTCTTTCCCTCTCTCTCTCTTTCTTTTCCTCTCTGTTTTTCTCTTTCTCTCTATCTTTCTCGCCCTTTCTTTTTCTTCTTCTCTCTCTTTTTCTCTCAGTCTTCCTCTTTCTCCTTCTTTCGCTCTCTTTCTCTTTCTCTCAGTCTCTCTCTCTTTGTCACTTTCTTTTTCTCACTAAGTTTCTCTTTCCTCTCTCTCTCTCTCTCTTTCTCTCTCTCACTCTTTTTTTTTCTCTCGCTCTCTCTCTATTTTTCTCTCTTTCTCGATCTCTATTTCTCTCTCTCTCCACTCTCTCTTTCTCGTTCTCTCTCTTTCTCTTTCTCTCTTTCTCTCTCTCTCTCTCTCTCTCTCTCTCTCTCTCTCTCTGTATCTCTGTGTACGAATAAACTAATTCGCCCCATTAAAATACAAGTAGAAACAAAAACCCAATCAGCTCATTATCCGAGTCTTCATTGAGAAGGAATAACCGTTTTGTTCTTGTCTGGCTTTACAGATGCCTTAAAAGAGGGAACGAACTATTTTTTGTGGATGCTCGTAATAGGGCTTCCATTAGAATTGAGTCGATGGGAGGGGAGGAAGATTCTCAAGGAGGACGTATCGGATATAAGAAGATAAAGACGCCGAGATTATTTCACGCATGGCTGAGAACTCAGAGAAAGGTCCAGACACTACTAAGAGTGACAATTTGGATGACAAAAAAGGCTTAGAGATTATTTTATGTGGGGAAGTTTCTAGAGAGGATTGAGTTTATTTTTAGTGCATGGACTTTAAATTTATTTTCTGACATTCTAGGAACTTATGTTGTTTTTTGTTTTAAATCAAAGTAAAATGTCACCGAGACACACACTATCATATAAAAAAAAAACAAGGTGCCCTTTTCAGACCTTACGATCTCTACGCCAGATGATTAAATGTGTTCTGTATCTATGGCCGAAGTTTAACAAGGGTTTCATTTGACCTGACCAGCACAACTACCAACAGCCAACCATTACTTTCCCCAAGTAATTTGGAGGTTAAACACTTTACCGTTTAGTCATAACTACACCGTATTCTAACATAGTAAGATATTTTGACGTATCCGCTGTGTGGTAGTGTAAGTAATCAAAACTAAATTTTACCTTTTCATCTCTACAGCATCAAATTTGTAAAGCTCTCTCGCTTCTAGTATAATGTCATTTAGTTATTTAATAGACTACAGTGGGCTATGAAGATGGCGTCTTTGATAAAACATTTTGGTCTGTTTATTTCAAAATCTCTCCCGAT
>JADKLZ010000166.1:24676553-24693853 GCA_021533235.1 Biomphalaria straminea
TCTATCTATCTATCTATCTATCTATCTATCTATCTATCTATCTATCTATTCACCTAAAAATCCTTCCTTTCTTTCTCTCTGTCTAAGGTATAAAAAACTGCTAACCATGTTATAAAATTAAACTTCACCGGCATTTTTATCAATCTGTCAATATTTTCACACACTTCAACGCCTGTTTCTCTCTTTCTGATGTCGGTGATTATTACCATATTAAAAAGTGATTAGGATCTATCTACATTTAAACTTTTGATTTCACCAATGTAAGGAATGTTTTGGAGGTATTTGTTAAAAAAGATGCTTCCGAATAGAAATATTTCTAATCTTAACAGTTTGTTCATTTACATTCTTCCTCCATTTTATTTTTCAGCATTGCCATCATCTTTCGTCTACTTCGTCTTCTTCCTGTGTCAGAGCCACGCCCTTTGAATTAAAATAATTCGTGTATGTACTACTTATCCTAGAGTAATATAAAAAAGAAGAAAAAAAAATGTAAACTAGCATAAAATCACTAGCTATACCAATTTATTGGAGTCATGGTGGCTGAGCGTTAGAGCGCTTGGCTTTAAAAGTGGGCTCTTGGGTTCAAATCCTAGTGAAGGGTTGGATTTTTTACTTTTGGGATTTTTATGTACCATTGAGTCCAGCAACCTCTAATGGATACCTGACATTAGTTGGAAAAAAGTAAAAATTTGTTTGGTCGTTGTGCTGGCCACCGTGAACCCCAGAAACAGATGACTTTTCACATCATCTGCTCTATAGATCGCAAGGTATGAAAGGAGAACTGTATTATTTTTTTTACCTATAAATTACACACACACACACAGATTTGCAAGAAATTTAATTAGGCAGCTATTCAAAATGTATGAAGTAGTGTTTAGCACATACTTCCGAAACATATTTTTTTACATTTACACTTACACACACACACAGGCACACATTTCAGTGAGGTCACGTGTTCCTACGTGTTTGAACCCACGCCCTACTCCTACAGCCACACTCTGCTTTCAGTCAATGGCCTAGTGTCGTGACTAGCTCTTCTACTGCCTCGTTGGAAAGTTAATGATCGAATCCTCCATAATGCTGAGTTGCTTTAACCCTCTTCAATTTCCCTCTCTTCCATTTCCCTCTCTTCCATTTCCCTCTCTTCCATTAGTCCTTAAGTCAAAAACTTCTGGCTTCTCTAATTGACTCGCAACTCTCGGCGTTTGTTTTCAAGTAATGAAATCATTGACTAATGAAAAGTGTTCCCGGGTTTTTAAGTGGTTGTTGAAATGTTTTTTTCTATCGACCTACAGCACTGTACTTCATTAAACATTCATGAATACCATTTAGAAAGGGAAACATTAAACTCTGTAAAGGCCTGGGGGGAAGATTTATATAAGGGTAAACTGAATACAATAGCAGCTAGCTGGTTAGGAAATTAATATAATTTATTAAACACTGTAGTCTAAAAGTTAATTGACGAATCTAGTTTTTAAGTACCAAGAACTATGAATACGGTTTATACTTGACCCGTGCTACCGCTAGCGTCTAGGGAGCTAGCAGTTTCGATGGTTAACCATTGTGTCAATAGTTAACTAAAGTGATGGAACCGCTTTATATTTCCCAATGTGCTTTTATTCAAAATATCGGTTATATCACACGAAAAGATCTCATATAAATGGCTATTTTGATAATCCTGTCTCAAACACAATACAACCAATAGATAGGTAATGTATTCTATTTTGATACAAGTATAGGTTAACTTTGTACGGATTACCTAGAGTATTCCACACTGCTATAATATCAGGACATCATATACTCGGAGACATCTTGAAGAAGTGTCACACCATTATTTTATTTAGGAAGTAAAAGTAAAATTCCCCTCTCAGAACTTGTGCTCAACAGCATAACATTCGCAGCCTTCGGTTAACGAGGGTGTTATGTGGCCATTACAACGACCGACCGCCTTTACTTGTTCCCAACTAATGTCAGGTACCCATTAGAATTGGATGGAATTTACAGGCGCCCAAAGATCCCGAAATTAAAAATCCCAGTTTTCACCAGGATTCGAACCTGGGACCCTCAGTTCGGAAGCCAAGCGCTTTAGAGCTCAACCACCACGCCTCCTATCCATTCATCTAATAAACCATAATTCGATTGATTTAGTACATGTATTTACTTGGTCTCTTATCTATGATAGGAACCTATAAAAGTCAGAATTCCACTGTTAGTTTTGTTTCCAACAGTCCTAGTACAATCTAGAAAACTAGCGACGTACTAGTGAAATCGTATTTGTGTTCCCGGATTTCCCCCAAAACAGATTACCCGCATGATGGCATCCTAAAGGTCAAACAGCCGATGACTTGAGACTAATTTTAGAAACTTGTTCTTCGTGTTTTATTGACTCGGTTGTGTCCCTTCTCAGTTCAGAGGTTTCCATTTCGTCCGTTAAGCAGCCGTTGACCAGCGGTTCTCAAACCTCATTACCCATGTTATTTCTATTCCCGCTTTGTCGTGCGATACTGCAAAAGTTTGTGTTGTTATAGCTACCATTTACGAAAAGTTGCATTTTATCGCCGGTGAAAATTTCGAAACTATGATAAAGTTTAAGATCAAGACAAGTTATTTCCCTTCTTTAGAACGTATATTTCATGTGACCAAGGAGCCCTATTCCGAAGAGACGTTTTTGTCAACATACAATGCAGTTAAAGATGGCTATGCTTGGGTGGTAGAGGAATCAGCTATTTTGTATTTGGTTCAATTTTATTTTTCTATAGCTAAGGTCAGTCCTTTTGAGTGTCCATAACTTTGTTTTGTCCCAATCTCTGTCTAAATCGTGAGGTCTAGGTTTATATCTTCCCAGTAGTCAACATAGGCGTCCACTTCATGAAGGTCGCGTTTGATTAAAATCACATATCGGAGGTGGGACAACCATGATTTTCCTGTGCTAATTGCGAGCTGTCCATGTTGTAGAGTTAAGATTAGTTATGCTATATCTGAGATGAACCGCGCAGTGGTTTCCAGATTAGTCCGTATAGTTTTTGTTCTATAGGAAGGTTTTGGTAGCGGTGGCTGGGCGGTAAAGCGCTTGGCTTCCGTACTGGAGGTCCCGGGTTCGAATCCTGGTGAAGACTGGGATTTTTATTTCGGGATTTTTGGGCGCCCTTGAAAGGGGACACAACCCAGCTCTAATGGGTACTGTCGTGCGCGCGTGAAGTTTTCTGTTGTATTTAGGAGTGGTGTTTGCGCGTATAGGAAGTAGTTTTTATTCGGTGCGTTTTGTTGTCTAGAATATTGTGTATTTGTGTGTTTACGTCATCCTTGGTTCCCGCAGGAGAGAGAGAGAGAGCTTTGGTGTCTTAGCGGATGGTTTGATGTTTGGTATTGTGCTTTGATTGATGGTCTGTTTTCCCGTTGTAACGGTACGTAGGTACATAGAGTTATTAAGTAGGTTCATCTTTCGTTACGGGTATCGTTAGTGAACGTTCTTTTCTGTAGCGGCATCGCTAGATCTAGGCTTTCTTTTCGTTCCAGGGTGCTAGGCTTGGGGCTATGTGTAAGTGTTGTCTCTCCGCCCTTGGAGCTGCATTGGTAGTTATCGTGAGAGAGGTGTGTTATATTTACCGATGATAACATTGTTATTTTGAGTAACTTGCCCGTTCATGCCTATGTAACGTTACCAGTATTTAATGTTTGTATTATTTGCCATGGATGTTTAATCATACCATATTCATCATCTCATTAAATTGTTCAAAGCTTGATGCTGTAATTAACTATTGTAAGTTATCGTTCAGATTAACTGTTGGCTGTGTTGCCGTTTAGTTGCCCAACATATAGTCGGCATTTAGTTTTATATACTGTTAACTTTGTTTAGTTTATACTGCTCAGTGAGAGGGTAGGCCCGGGCAAAGACTTCATACCCTAGACGCGGAAACGAGGCCGCTATCCTGAAAACCCTCCCTGACAGGTACCTGACATTAGTTGGGGAAAAGTAAAGGCGGTTGGTCGTTGTGCTGGTCACATGACACCCTCGTTAACCGTAGGCCACAGAATCAGATGACCTTTACATCATCTGCCCTATAGACCACAAGGTCTGAAAGGGGAACTTTACTAGGAAGGTTTTGGGGCCAGTGCCTTGTTCGGGCCTCTTGATATAGCATGCAGCTTTGAAAGACATGGTCAGCATTCTCTGGTGATGCTCCACTAGAGCAGGTTTTGCTCATCCGGACTTTAAGCTTCAGATTATATGAGAGTAATAGAATAATTGATAATTTGTTTATTTGATTCATGTTCTGTTAGGTACGATAAATAATTGTTTAAAGTTTCAACCTAAGCAAGGGCGTTGCTAGGAATTTTTTCATCGTTTGGGGGCACGGGGGGAGCCATGTCTTCTTATAGGGCCACTACATTTTGGGTAATATTTTAAATGTAAAAAACAATAATTTTTATAATTCTCCCCCTCCTCACCCATACTAGCTACGCCACTGACTGAAGGATTAAATTTGCTTGTTTGTATCAAATGAAAACAAAATAAAAAAAAGGTTTGTTTTCGAGTTCGAAAATCAACGAGGAATGATGCGTTATTTCTCGTGGCTACGCAGCCCCAGCTGTGACCTACATATTTTGCCACAAATAACACAGGCATGACCATTGTCCGACGTTGGTCGATTTAAATTTTCTTTTCGCCGTCTTAATCTGTCCTCGTCAGTGGACTTTCTCTCGTGTATGTGTATTGAAAAATAATTAATAAGTAGTCATTTATTCATTCATTGATTTCTTATTGATTTATGTCTTGTCTGTGCCATAGAATTATTATGCAAAGTTTCAACTTGATCTGAGTATAGGTGTGGAAGAACTAACCTTTTTTGTACAAACATTTTACCGGACGAACAGACAGACAGACATACATACAGACAGACAGACGGACATAGTGACATAAGTTTGCTTGATCTATCTGTCTATAAAGTACTTGTCAACCAACGAGGCTGTCGGGTCAAGATTTTCAGGAGCTCAAACCTCCTAACCCCAAAATCCACCCCCCCTTGTCCCTAACGCAGTGTCTTACAAGCTGTTTGGTCAATAACTTACTGATCTCCAATTCTAAAAGAGCACGGGTACTTGCAAGCCCAATGAACTAATGGTGTCAAAAGTGAAACAAACAATAGAATTGCATTTAATAAATGACCAAAGTGGGAGTCGGTTGCTATGGTGATAAAGATGGCGGGCATAATTTACATGCATTTGAGAGTTACATCGATACTACACAATGCGTAACGATGTAAAATGTAACCAATGGTAGGCGGGCTTACGACAGCAAGATTGCTTTTTGTTTCTTTACTAATGGGGTTAAGGCTTGGAAACAAGACAGTCGCAATTCCAGTACCAAACCAATTTAAGAAATGGAGATGTTAAGGGGAGGCTTAGAGAGTCTGACTTTGAAATGTAGTGAGATAGTCAGTGAAACACGTTATAAGAATTTATGGAATTTATATTGAGTTTGTCATGCAAAACATATTTTGAGATTGTATAGTGAGAGAAATATTGAGGTAAGCAGTGGAACAGATGGTGAGATTAGTAGTGAGACTGATAATAAGTCAATTAGTGAAACAGTGTTGGATTTTTATAGTGAACAGATAGTGAGGCAAGCTGAGGAACAGGTTGTGGCATTGGTAGTGAGACTGATAATAAGATAGTGAGATACTGAATCAATTAACATGAGATGAATAATGGTAGCGTGATAAGTTAGAAAGTGAGACAGATAGTGATACAGATATTCATATACATAGTGAAATAGATAATTATTATTATACTTATATGTGTGATGAAATAAGAAACAGGTAGTGAAGTATGGAAAGACTTGGTGAGACAGATGAAATAGTGACACAGGAAATGAGATATGGAAAGACTTAGGTAGAGAGACAGTAAAACATCCCGATTACATCGCGAGGCAGTTAGTGAGACAGGAAGTGTGATATGAAAGGACTTGAATAGTGCGTTAGTCCTACATACTGATGACACTGCTAATGTTTCTAAGCCTAGAGACAATGTCTCTGTTCATGATATTAATATAAACAAAATCCAGTATATATCTTAACTCTTTCTCTCCGTAATTATTTACCACATTCCGTTGGAATCAACGTTGGTATCGTCAGTTAGGAGAGAAAGAGTTAATTATTCAAGCAATCTACTATTACATCATTACGATTACAATAACACATTCATATCGCCAATACTAGCAAATATTAAAGAACATATTAAATATTTTACGAATACGTAATTATGTAAAAGATAACTGAAATAACCGTGAAAGGAAATATAACTAAACAGAGCTAGGTTCCTCAGAGAGGTTTACAAGAAAAGACTCTCATTAGAAATAATATCTAGGATACAAGTTGTTCTCAAAATATGTATGTTGATGTATTTACTTTAAAGTCAAAAAGCCACTTTGTGTCTCTAAGTCTCTAGTTCCACTTTGACAATGTAATTTTAGAATATAGGAATTAACCATGACAAATAAAAAAAAAAGTCATTTCATTTTTTTTTTTTAAGTAAATTCGAAACATGTGTTGATAATTTTATCTTAAAACGTTTTTTTTTTTTGCTAATTACCGTCATCTCCGTTTCCCAAAGCCAGACAAAATTTTGAAATTCACAATAATTGATTAAAGAATTAAACTTTTTTTTGTTCTTCATTATTTTTAAAGGGGGATAATTAATTTCCGCAATTAGAATTTTTCAAACAATTGGAAGTTTTAGAAGAATAGATGACACGAATTGAAAGAAGGATTAAAATAAAACAAAAATGGGATATTTTAGGGAGCGATAATTTAATGCACATTGTTCAGTTTTCTATTTGCAGCATTTAATTACTTGCTACAAGAAGATTTCTTATAAAAAAAAAAAAACATGGTGATTTTAGTTTAACTTTAATTATTAAAAATTGATACAGAACTACACTGTACAACGACACATCGCATGTAATAAAAACAAGATATCAGAGCTAATAGAAGTATAATCAGGGACTGTAGATCTACCAAAAAATATTAAGATGATCTTCCATACAAATCGAGACCCCTCAAATAATAAATAGTTCGACACCGTACTCTATTTTTAGAACTACTGCATTTTTGGTGAAACAATATTAGAAAGTTCAGACTTACCACTTGTCTCCCCTGTTGCCAGGAAGAGCATCAACAAGGCAAGTGTCGTCACGTGACCCGCCATTGTTTCGGACGATTTATCGTCTGCGTCTGCAGCAGTGGGCGGGAAAGGCTACACACAATTTCTGAATTTCTGGCACTTTATTTGGAGAGAAATTGCAGTCAAGGGCTGCTACCGGAAGTTTGTAGGGACACTTTCGTCAGGTTTTTCTTAAGTTTTTTTTTTTATCCTAGTCTTGATGGCTTCTTGCTGAAATGTCTGGAATCGCTTCCGGAACTCAGAGCCTGACAATTAGAGTTGGCAAGTCAATAAAGCTCTGTGGAAGACAAGAAATAGGTCAAAATAGTCGGCTGCTTATAGACTCGCATCGTCTAGAGTTGGATAATGAGCAGAGAGACAATTACATGCAGAGGCGTACATCGACAGAATGTGGGTTGTCAGGCCACTTAAGGCAAGCAGATTATGACGAAATGTCATTTAATAACATTTAAAATTATCTTCTAACTTACAAAGCAAACTTAAAATACAAGCGAAATATGAAATAATCCATTAAAAATATAACAATGCATTTATAAAGGGGAAGAACTCTGCCCTTAAAACTATATCCATCAATAATGTACAAGTTGTTTCCCATATTTGATATTAAACAAAATAATTAATATCCAATAATTAATTGAGTATATTTTGTTTAGTGATTAATGTTTGATCATCTTTATCGGAGAATAATTCAGGGAGAAATTAACACTTACTCAGGGGATCAAACCCAACTAATTTAGCCATATCTGTGAATACTGAAGTATTAGTTTCTCTTGTAGTTTCAAACAAAATAACTAATTTCCAGTAATTAATTGTCTAATTTTGTTACATTTTCATTAATTCGTGTGCGAAGTGCCAACGTTATCCGAGAATAGATGTGTGAGAAATAAAGTGTGTACACTTTTTACCAGATAGACAGAGTGAATTGGTGTCAGCTTTAAAAGTCAATATTTTATTACTGGTGGTGAATCATTTGTCGAACTCTAAATAAATGAATAACTATTTCAAATGTTAATTTTCAAACAGTACATTCTGTTTTATTTTAATGATGCTCAACAGTTGTTTATAATGGTGTTTTTAGGAAACGATGTTAGATCTACATTTCTGGATACATTTATTGACATGAGAATCTAAAACTTATTATATATAATATATATATATATACATACATATATATCATAAATAGATGACTAGATAGTTGTAGAGAATTCACATTTGGTTTCTTTGTAAACGAGCTAGAGATACTGATGTGATTGGAAGATGAGATTGGTTTCCGCATTGAAACTCAACGTTTTCTTGATCTCGAAGAAACTCCCTTTTGGTTCTGTACTGTTTAATTAACAAACATCTGTTTTTAATCTCTGCTCAATTGTAACAAACACAGTATCAATATATTTGGTCTTTATTGTTTGTGATGTTTCAAAATTATCTTTTTTCATATGCAGTAATAACGAAAGCTGCTAAATTTCCGTTGAGGATTAGTTCCAAAAGTGTTTATAGCATCTGCAATTAACCTATGAAGTATTTATGTGAATGAATTTATTAGCCGTAACCGTTTGTAGTTTGGAATAACAGAAGTTAAACAATGAAACTTATAAGCTGCAATATACAAAATTATACTGAGTTATAAATAGGGACTAAAGATTAAGATTATAAAGTATACCTGTACGTTACACATATTAATTCGGTCTACGTATAAGAGCTATACATTAGAATAATTGATTAATCTATATTTTAGTTCCACAATAATTTCGGAAACAAACAAGATTACAAAGAGAGTTTGTGTGATACACAAACTCAGAGGCGGCCCCCGTCGGAGTCGGATCCCTGTCAGATTCGCCTATTTGCAAGATGTTTCGGATGTTCCTTCTAAGTTGAAAATAATTAACTTCTCGCTGGAAGACGGAGGATGGCGAGCAGGGTATAAACCTGCCTTATCTTGATGTTTGCGCACTAGACTTTAGTTCAGATATATCGTTGGTCCCTGGCTCAAATCCTGTATGCTCCCATCCTTAAACTATCGCAATATTTCTGAAAGAACAGTAAAGGTTAAATCATATTTTCAAAAGCCTTTAGTGTTGTTTTTTTCTAACCGTGACGGACAGACCAACCAACAGACAAAACGCACAAAAATATGCTTTTTTCATTCTAATGGGGGCACTAAACAATTTTTTTTTTAATCTGATTTAAAAAAAAAATTAAGAAATTAGTTTAGAATCATGTCATTTCCGGGCTTTATGCTAGTACACGAAAGCAGCTTCTAAAAGTTCATTTTAAAAAAATGTGCAAGATATCTAAATGTATGAAGCATTTCTTATAGTAACATTTCCTCCCTTAGATTTACGTAATTGTTTTAGAATTGGTGTTTTGTTATTAAAAAATCGCTTGCATAATTAATTTTATAAATTAAACGGTTTGCTTTTAGAAAACTAAAAGTAGCCGTTGCACCTAAATTTTTCAAGCCGCATTTAATGGGGAAAAAATATTTTGCGTATATCTTCTAGTTTTGGCGCTCTGAGTGTGACAGACGGACAGACGGACATTTTGCACAAACCTAAAAGCGGCTTTACTCTTACGGGAGCCGCTAAAAATATTTCTGTTTAGGTTCAAAGTACAAATCTACAGCTAGTAAAAACATAAATTTTCAAATAGATCGAAACGAATGAAAGCAAAGTTTTCCCACTACTTAAAATTAAAAATAAATAGCCATGCTTTTAGAAAACACCAAGATGATAGAACGGAAATAAACTCAATCCGGAATGCTAAAGAAATTAAAGAGAAACAGTCGCAACAATAACTTAGCCTCGAGGCAAGTAATCCCAAGATTAAACTCAAAATAAACCAGTTTCAGTCAATGTTGTGTCTTCTTTAAAAAGAAACACAAACACAACGAAAGTATCGATCTTTCTTTGTTAATGCGTGCTGTTGTGAAATATCGCAGAGGAAGAGGGTAATAGGGTAATCGATTCTTGTAAAGATAATGCTGTAGAGTATCGATGGTACCTCCATCGTGCATGCACCATGAAATTCTAAAAAAAAAAAAACACTTGGATTTCCCGTAAGGTAATATAAGATAGTATTCAGCATCTTATATTTCCTCTTGGAATGGTCCTGTTAGAAACATGTCTCTGAAAGATACTTCTGCCCATTTCGACTAAAACATTGAATGGAAGTGAAAAGTATATTACAAATACTAAGTGCTACTTTTAGGTGACTGTGAAAGGATAAAAACTTTCACTCGGCTTGACGAAGATGAAACGAAACAGAGGATTGTCGTACAGCAAAGAAGATGTTCTTAGAGAATTAGATCTATATGGTCTATATGGTGTATCAAAATCGTAAAATCAACAATTCGAGCTCTAGTTATTTATTTACGCACAAATTATGCTCGTTTCTTATTCGAATATCAGGTGGCCGAGCCTTGCTCGGTTAAATAAATGCCCTGCCCAGCCTGACTGTCGGACAATAAGAAGTTCATACCGGCTTTTGCCATCCATCCATCCCAGTGGTGCTACAGCCCGTGGTCTGCTTTTAGTTTTACACATCCCTTCATTCATATATCTAAACGCGTTCTTGTTTGCAAATTAATATTTTAGTGTACTACGGTAAGCTTAGTGACGTAAGCAGCGTTTTTCCCGTTTACGTCATGGAAAACTTTCATTCATAAATTATTCAAGCCAAAATTAATTTTACAACGAGACATTTTATATATCGAAATAACGGTCGAACTCAAGTTTTCCCGATGTGGCCAATGAGCTGACATTTTTTTTCTCACTAATATGCAGATACGTTGAAATTTTAAAGAACATCGTTAGAGCCGTTTTCGAAATCAAAGATATATATATATATATATATATATACAAGAATTGCTCGCTTAAGAGTATAGATTTCTGACTTCCGAACCTGGGGGTCCTGAGTTCAAATCTCTGTGAAGACTGGGATTTTGAATTTCGGGATTTTTAGTGCGCCCCGGAGTCCTTCCAACTCTAATGGGTACACCTAACTTTAGTTGAGGAAGTAATGACTGTTGTTGGTTGTGCTGGCTCTGCTGTTTAACCGTTGACCTTAACATCGTCTGCCCAATAGATCGCAAGATGTAAAAGGAAAACTTTACTTATGTATACTGTACTGTTACAACTCATGTCCTTCAATAGTGATTGGGTGGGGTGGTGGGGGTCATAATGAGGGTCTATCCTGTTCTAAGTATTCAGTATTTAAAAAAAAATTATTATAGAAATAAACTTCTTCCCAAACACTCCAAATTGTAGTCAATTTTTCTATATTAACTAAACTAAAACTGAGGCCTGTCGTTGAAAGAGGTTTTAAACAGGGCAAAGGATAGAGAGGAATAGAAAAAGGCGGTCGACAAGTCTTGCTTGGTGCCCCAACAGTCCAACAGACTAAGGGATAGGTAAATGTAAAAGGTAAAAAAACTGAGGTAACATTTCTATTTCTACAAAATGTGTATGTGATTGTAGTGTTGAGTTTTCATGGGTGAACTGATATTGTAAATGTTTGAATCCTACGTCAAAAAATCAAATAGAAAAAAGCCGGGTCGTAACTCGTTAGTGGTTGTTCGAATCCTGACCGTTGCTTTTACCCTCGCGAAATTAATAATGTAGAATACAAATCTTCAATTTGTTTATATAACTTTAGTATTGACCTCCAAATTGTGTGCGTGATATTCCCAATACCCCCTCACTCCCCCCTCGTTGCTACGTATTTTTTAAAAATAGAGCTCAATAAAAGTTTACATGTAATTTCATTAAATATTATATCCCAATTATTAAAAAAAAATTACTCTCTTTAAAATTGTGTCCTTAGAAAATCTTTTGAAAATAAATATTGTTTCTATGTTTTATTCTTGCTTTCGTGAAATAAACTGATCAAAGTTTGAAGTAAATCGACAATGTGACATTCAGCGCTGCTTTACAAAGATCAGTATACATTATATCAAGTGTTCTAACTTTGCGTTATTTGAATAATTATTGCAAGCGTTAGCGGGAAACCAATGCACTGAAATAACTTTTAGATAAATAACTCAATAAAAACACTTTCGCAAATACGCGAAGCAAGGATAAGGAACTCTAGCACTTTATCTGTCATAAAATCTCAGAAAGAAAAAGAAAGTAATCATTAGACAAAGGTTTGACTTTAACCCCTTCAATTCCAAAATCAGCGCTCTTTTGGCCTACACACAGGCATGCAGGTAATATATACATTAGATGTCAAACGTACCTGTCACTTATGAATAAGGTGAATGCAAAGTCAATAAAACCAAGTAATGCAATAACAATGGACATCCATTCACAAACGTAGTCGCTTAGAATATTTCCACACGTGGTTCACCCACCTTGATCTTCCAGCGCGTAGTAAACAAGAAGCCTTCACCTGACAGGAGACACTCTTTTATAAACCTCGCCACTCTCTCTCGCTTTACTTTCTTTTTACTTCCCAGCCTCCGTAAAATTTCTTCCGTTTCTTTTTTTTTTACTTTTAAAAATATTGAGCAAAAACAAAAGAAACGAATCAATACTGAGACGAGTTCGTTGCGTAATAAAACGTTACGGAAGATTTCCCCCGCTGATATTCCTCACTTGTTGTCTCTGCGACCCTCGCTCGCTAACTCCTCTTCCACGCATACACAAACATAATAACACACACGATTATTAGCTCGTTATGATTTCAAAAAGGCTATTCTCGGAAACGTCGTTGTCTTGCGCAAGCCGGGATACTACCGCGATTATTACGTCATCAAAACAAGTGCTTGTTTTTTATTGCTGTATTTACGGAAAAAAAAAAGAGATGGCGACGGGCAAAAAAAAAAAAGGGCAAACAGTATAATCTCGAAGGCAAACTGCTGTCTGTTTATTCCGGTACACTTATACTCTCAATTAGTTTAGAGATTATTAATATCCTGTGTCATTGCAACATGTCTTCAAGAAGAATCGCCTGGTAAAGGAAATATAATCGTTGATATTTCTGGAGTCACAAAGTATAGAAAAGAGCTTATAACAGAAGAACGATTACTGATCTATCCATATGGATTAATAATAGAGTTAGCGGGAATGTTACAATGCGTCTGAAGAAGATTGCTATATATATAAATAGACCAGGAATGATATGTGATTCCTGACATAGCATGGTCATTAGATGATCTACCTATAGCTGTCTATATTAAAGTATGACGGTCTGTCTGGGAGCACACACACAGTCACACACACACATGGTTTTATATAGCGTATCTTTCAGTGCGCTATGGTTAAATCTCTCTTGGAGAAGTGGGGGATCTTTTAGGTTCAGCTAACACAACTCTGCAAGAGTCGGGATTAAAACTCGAGCCCTCTTGTTAGGTGGCCAAGCCGTAAACTGTTTCGACCTCTCAGACCAAACCCCATATGTATATATATATATTTATATATTGTACGAACTTTCTCTTATCAGGCCTTCTGCAAACACTGCTTGACATAAACACAGCACACCTAACTCAAAAACTTAACAACAAGAGCTTCAATAATACAGTGGCGGTTTAATAACAAATATATATATAGCTCCTCCTTCGTGTACGAAGATGAGCACATTTCTCATTTCCTATGGACTCGAAGATGGCTGTGAAGTCCAATCCTCGCTTTGAGAAGCCGGCCGCATATGTGGCATGGGTGAGTTTTGTCAGTTGCAGATAGGCCTGTTTTTTCTCTCTGCTTTCTATTTGTTCGGCGCTCTATCGCACTTGCCACTCTACTTGCTTCAAATCTTGAGACTCCGAGACTCACAGCTTCTCGCCATGCGGAGCGATCTAGAGCTAGTGCTTCCCAGCCATGAATGTCGATACCGCATTCCTTGAGGGAGCTCTTGAGGGTGTCTTTGTAGCGCTTGTATTGGCCGCCTTGGGAGCGCTTTCCTGTACATAACTCTCCATACATAAGTCTCTTGGGAAGGCGATTTTCTGGCATGCGGACTACATGTCCCGCCCATCGTAGTTGGGACCTTTTTACTGTCGCATTAATACTGTGCATGTTGGACAGCTTTAAAATTTCTGTGTCTGGTATGTGGTCAGACCAACGCACCTTATGGATACTCCTTAGACAGCGTAGATGGAAGGAGTTAAGCTTTTTGGTGTGGCGGGAGTATAGAGTCCATGACTCTGATGCATATAGGAGTGACGGGAGAACAACAGCACTGTAGACTTTCAATTTTGTGGTTAAGCTGAGTCCTCTCCGTTGCCACACTTGTTCTTGAAGTCTGCCAAAAGCAGCACTGGCACGAGCAATACGGAAGTCAACCTCATCATCTAGGTTGGCGCTTGCTGATATGGTGCTTCCCAGATATACAAATTTTTTGACATTTGCTAGTTTCTGACCATCTATGAGGATGTCTGGTTCTGTGACAGCTTTATTTGGAGGAGGTTGATGCAGCACTTCTGTCTTTTTAACATTAATGGTGAGTCCAAAATTTGTGCAGGCATTTGCGAAGAGGGACAGGCTCTTTTGAAGGTCTTCTTCGTTTGCAGCGTTTAGGGCACAGTCATCTGCAAATAGCAGGTCTCTGATACAGTCGAAGTTTACCTTGGTCTTTGCCTTGAGTCTCTGAGCATTAAATAAGCTTGCATCGGTGCGATACCGTATGTCAACTCCAAAACTTTCTTTGCAGAAGGCATCTTTTAGCATGGCGGTGAACATTAAGCTGAAAAGTGTTGGAGCCAGCACACAGCCCTGCTTCACGCCATTTGAGACAGGAAAAGGCTTGGAGTAATCTCCGTTGTCTTGGACTCTTGCTTGCATGTTTTCATGGAATTGGCGCACCATTGTTATGAATTGGTCAGGGCAGCCAAATTTGGACATGATCTGCCAAAGGCCTTCACGACTGACATTGTCAAAAGCTTTAGTCAGGTCTATGAAAGCAGTATAGAGATTTGAGTTTTGTTCTCTACATTTCTCTTGGAGTTGGCGGACTGCAAAGATCATATCAATCGTGCCTCTACCTTGCCTGAAGCCACATTGACTTTCCGGAAGTAGGCCAGTTTCTAAGTGGTGTTGTAATCTGTTTAAAAGCACCCTAGCCAGAATCTTGCCAGCAATGCATAGGAGGGATATGCCACGATGATTGTCGCATGACTGCCTATTACCCTTTCTCTTGTAGAGGTGAACGATGGAGGCGTCTTTGAACTCTTGTGGTAGAGTCCTTTGCTCCCACATTATCTGGTAGAGTTCTGTTAGTTTAGCAGTAAGCTCTGAGCTGCCAAGTGAGTAAATTTCAGCAGGAATGGAGTCTGGCCCCGGTGCCTTACCCATTGAGAGATTTGATATTGCTGTCGTTACTTCATTTAGACGGGGAGGGTCAGCAAGTGAGTGATTTATTGGGATTTGTTCCAGGCGTGTGATTGCTTCGGTACTAATGCTTGACGGACAGTTAAGGACTGTGCTGAAGTGTTCAGCCCAGCGAACAAGTATATCCTCCTTGTCTGTTAGGAGTTTGTTTCCATCAGCACTGAGTATGGGGGATGAGCCAGTTTGCTGAGGGCCATAAAGAGCTTTTATTGAGTTGAAAAACATTTTTGCGTTTTTACTGTCAGCATAGGACTGAATTTCTTCTGCTTTTTTGCTGTACCATGACTCCTTCATGTGTCTCAGGTTTCGCTGGACCTCTCTTTTGGCAATAGTGTAGCGTTCTTTGATTTGAGGGCAATCTGGATTACACAGGAAGGCCTTAAAGCAATGTTGCTTGTGTGTTAGCATCTGTTCAATTTGCAAATTATTTTCGTCAAACCAATCTTGGTGCTTGCGTTTTGGCTGACCGAGGGCGCTGCTGGCCAGAGAGTACACTGAATCCCTTAATTTATTCCAGCTGTTTTCCACATCATTGGTCATGTAACAAATACATCAACCACAGCCAATACACACAATTGTCTACACTAATTTCAAATGCTTAATAACACAATGGACCTGCTAACTAAAACAACAAGCATCTCAATATAGCGCGTACATCTACATTTTCAAAGCCTCAGTTCGTAAAAACAGTCCTAACTGCACGCTTGCTATCTGCTGGACTGCCACTCTAACTGTCAAAACACACTGCTATAATATAGCCCTCGTCTGTTAGAGCTTTGTGGGTCATGCGCAGAGCACAGGTTATACTAGGGACAGCAGTTGGTTGACCTGTGTGACGCGCATAAAGTCTGTGTGCCAGTGGGTCTCACACATTAACCATTCAGTCCCCAACTGGAGTTGTAACAATATACTAGAGTTGATGACTCGTGGACAATATTTGAAGTACGGAAATAGCTGCCTGGGTTGCATAATACCGGGGTGGGGGAGGTGCGGTACCTGTCAAAAATGTATTTAGGCCCAAAGGTTGAAAACGGCGAGGTGCCACTGAAATCGAGGAAACGAAGACTACAGAAGAGGCGGTTTTAGAGAAGCAAAAGAGGGCAGAGGAATTCCAGTTCCCGTCGCCTCTGCGTGGCGCCTCCTGTGGATACGTCTGCAAGGGTTAGCAGAACGATAGTAACATAGCGTCCAGTGGGCTACCACTGTTACGCTTTGGCGAGAGTATTTGGAAGTGAGGAGGATGAAAGAAAGGCTTACTAAACTAATCCGTCGGACAGTTCCCCTCGTGGGTTCCGTCTCCGGCCTCGCATGGAATGGGGAGAAACAATTTTCTTGGCTGAAGGGACCTTGACCCATTAACAAAAGCATGTGATCGTGTTCTAGATGGGGGCTTTCAGACAGAAGGGTCGGTGAAGAGTCAAGCCTTCATCCTGGCTACAGGATCAAATCTTTTCTCGAATGGAAAGTTCAGAAAAGGGATTTCTATCGAGACTTTCTGAACATTTAAATAAGGTAGCAAGAGGCCAAATCAACTCAAGGTAGATCTCTTTTTTAATTATCAGCCCAACCTAAATGCTTGACTTCATTTGGCACTTGACGAAGGTCAAGCGCACTGCTAAGGAGGTCAAAGCTTACTGACTTATAGGTAAGGTAGGTAGAAAAAGGGATGGATGAAATAGCCTAGATAGATAAATAGATAGACCGAGATAGATAAATAGATAGACCGAGATAGATAATTAGATAAACCGAGATAGATAAATAGATAGACTGAGATAGATAAATAGATAGACTGAG
>JADKLZ010000166.1:24750308-24766445 GCA_021533235.1 Biomphalaria straminea
TTTTTCATTTGGGTTTCATTTTTTTTCATTTGTGTTTCATATTTTTTTCATTTTGGTTTTCATATTCTTTCCATTTTGGTTTCATATTTTTTCCTTTTGGGTTTCATATTTTTTTCATTTTGGTTTTCATATTCTTTCCATTTTGGTTTCATATTTTTTCCTTTTGGGTTTCATATTTTTTCCTTTTGGGTTTCATTTTTTTTTCATTTGGGTTTCATATTTTTTCCATTTGGATTTCATATTCTAACCCTGGAAATTAAACGCTTACTCACAAATTTACCTGCGGTCTTTCAAACAATGAAAGACAAACAAACAAAAAATTAAAATAAAACAGATAAAGAACATTTTTGTTCTGGCCATTAGGTATCGGCAGCCTGTGCCTTTCTATTCAACCTTTATTTTACTGCCTGTCAAAAAAGACGTTTAATGTTTGGATTTGCATACAGAAAGAACTATAACCGCTCTTAGCCTACGATCGTAAATTTTAGACAAAGCAGAATGCTGACTACTCTTAGAGGGCAATCACATTAGGGCAAACTTTATACTCGATGGCCTCCCCCTTCATGTCCTAACATGCAAGCGAAACAGGAAAATATTTTATTCTACGGTAAGTCTATTCAAGTCAAAAGGTCGTGAAACCTGAGTGGGTGAAACGTCTCAAAAAAAAAAAAGGCTTTAAAGGTTAATGTAAACTAGTCGACGTGCATACGCCGCTATTTTTTGTATATACCTGTCCACTAGAGGTGCTACCCCTCCTAGATACCCCATACACCCCATGCAGTCATACCCTCTTTTCGAGGGTGGCTTGGCCCACTCTTGGTCCCCACTCGGTACCCAACTCTCTCCTGTGGCTCCCAGAAGCTGTAGCATGCGCAGCGGCCACACCCCGGAAACGGCTTTGACTGGCTGGCTAAACCAGGTAGAGGGTATCTGACGTGCCCATGGCACTCAGTACACTGAGGTTTTTGTCAAACCTAGCATGTGAAGTCTGGACTTGGCGGCCTGTGCGAAACGTGAAAAACTCGGCAAATCGGACAGAAAGGCATATACCAGCACAGTGCTGTGGAGCACTTAAGAGCAGGACAAGACACGCAGGAAGTCTCTGGTCATCCACTGCACCCAAACTTGTCCCCGGACGTCTTGACCAAATCTTGCTTCCGGAAAAGGATGGGCTATAGGGCGAGAGAGTGAGGTCGACGTGTTGCGCGAATCCTCCTCACTATAATCCAAATTCCAGCGCAAGTCACTTGTCATCCCCCCCCAAACACAACCAAACCAAAGCCCTGTGGCGACAGGCAAGCAGTGAAGCGGTAGGTGTGGGCACACTGGAAGCCGTAGCTGCAACCCTGCACACAGGCGGCTCAGGCCATATGGTCGTTCATCACTGACACAGAGCAGCAGTGGAGTCCGGCAGCCCCCTGAGCGGCTGAGCAGCCCTATTTAGGAGTGCACTGCTCACCTCCATAGCATGAGGACAGGGCTAGAAAAGGTGCCTATACCTACTTCTTCTGAAGAATCTTAATTAATATATTGGATTAGACGTAGTAAGAAATTTAAAAAAAAATGAGCCAGCACAACTAACCAGGTTTCCCATACGTAAAGCATAATGAGTAACCCAAACTATTATGCGATCGCAGTGGGCCACGCACTTACATAAGAACTGCACTTTCATAGGACCCGCGTTAATTCGAGGTGCATAGATTATCAAATTAATCCATATTATAACTTAACAAGATTACAAAGAGAGTTTGTGTGATACACAAACTCAGAGGCGGCCCCCGTCGGAGTCGGATCCCTGTCAGATCCGCTTTGATCTCTCAACGGACGGGCAGACAGACAGACAGACAGATAGACGGACAGACAGGCCACACAAAACTAATATACATCTTCCGTGCTTTGATCTCTCAACGTTAGCCTTGTAAAGCCGATGTTCAAGGCAACTGCCACATTTGTTTTATGAGTTGATTACTTTACGAGTAAATACTGGTATGTTACTCGTATGTTGGAACAAAAAAAATGTGAGAACAAGTGCAGTATATTAGATTATTAATTGTCTTAAAGTAGGTTTCATTTTATATTGCATACTAATTAGGTTTTTTCTCTTTAAATACTGTTTGCATAAAATATTTTTAAAAATTAGATTTTGAGCTTTTAGAAAAAAAAAAGTAGCCGTTGCATCAGAACTTTGAATGCTCTATATTATCGTGATGTCAGATTTTCATTTTCTCTTCTACTTTCTGAGCACTAAACGGGACGGACGGACGGACGGACGGACGGACAGACAGACAGACAGACAGACAGACAGACAGACAGACAGACGGACAGACAGGCCACACAAAACTAATAGCGTCTTTTCCCCTTTCGGGGGCCGCTAAAAAAGATTTCCCGCGCCCTACTTTCGATTTACCAGGAGCTCCAGGAAATCTATCGAAATTACAAAATATAAGAAAAAGTCCCCAATATACTGAAATATATAGTCAAAATTGTCATTTTTGGTGTCACTATATGGAAAACGTCAATCTTACTCGCGATAAATAAAAACGACATTATGCATTAGTGGTAATTGTGTAATCTGGTGAAAGAAGCTTCTCAAACCTCTAACTAATGAAGAATTACTTGAGGTCAACAATTGTCAAAGATAGATTCAAACATTTAGTAATTTATGCATATGAGCGTGATCTATGTAGAAAACAGAATCATTATGATATACTGTATGACTTTGCTACACGCAAGGCTCATAATAGTGTGATGGGAGTAATAAAAAGTATAAAATGCACTGACAAATTAATTTTTAAATACAAACTCTTAAGTTTAACTTATTATCCGATTCCCTACACAAAATTGGCATCGCGTAATCCGTTTCGCATAGGGCCCACTGATTGTAAACCCGGCCCTGTTTTTTAGTGACCTGTAAATATACATAGTAGATTAATTGTTCTCTTTCCATGAATTCTTGGTCACATTGGTTAAGTCCGGCGCTGCTATTTAGTGTTTGTTTAATGTTTTAAATGTTTCGGATGTTCCTTTAGAGTTGACGATAGTTTACTTCCTAGTCCAAACCTCTCGCAGGACGAAGGGGGATGGGAGCTTACAGGGTTTGAAACTGGGACTATCGATAAATCAAAACGACAGTTTAGCGCAGGAAACCGCACAACCAGGAAGCCTTCCGTTGTGGCCGGTGAATACTTGTTCTCCCCCCCCCCTCTTGTTTTTTCGTGGGTGACCGTCCTCAGAAATAAGAGAGTGATGTTTCCTTTACTATTTCTTACTTTTTCTCGTCAAAACTCTTGAGTCATTAAGAGAATTATATATAGAGAGAGATTGCTAAGAAATGAATTACTAGCTCACTTGCTATACGAGGAAATCTCTAGTTTGACCAATATATTTTTTCAAAGTAAAAAAATAAATAATTAAATTGGCTTTTTCAAAAAAAACATGGCATAGCCACCCGTATTTTACTAATAAATGAGTTGTCTATTAAATAGCATCTATCTATCCATATATTTATCTATCCATCTAATCTATCTATCTATATCTCTATCTATCTATCTATCTATCTATCTATCTATCTATCTATCTATCTATCTATCTATATCTATATATCTATCTATCTATCTATCGATGTATCTATCTATATCTATCTATCTATCTATCTATCTATCTATCTATCTAATTATCTATCTATCTTTCTAATTATATGTCTATCTATCTATCTATCTATCTATCTATCTATCTTTCTAATTATCTGTCTATCTATCTATCTATCTATCTATCTAATCTATCTATCTATCTATCTATCTTTCAGTCCGTCAGTCTGCCTGCGTTTATGTCTGCATCTGTATATCCGTCAGTCCGTAGATCCACATTTACGACATGAATAAAAAATAAATGTCAAAACCTTTGTTTACCTTTTTCGACTCATTTCTTAAGCTTAGAAAAGGGAAACGCCCTTGGCGCCGATTACCCACTCCTGACCCGTAATGATACAGCGAAATTTATATCCTTATATGGTTGGGGGGGGAGGTACACTAACTAACACACGTTGTGAAAACACTGCTTTGATGTTACGTATAACAAATGTTATAATAACTGGAATGCTTCAAACAATGTTTTCAGAATATGGTTGGAGTAGTCAAAAGTTCGGTTCATTCACTTGTTTAACCGATAAGCACGAGGATTGGGCTTGTAATATCATCTTCGAGTCCATAGGAAATGAGAAATGTGCTCATCTTCGACTACGAAGGAGGAGCTATAAAAAAAAACACGAATGTTTCTTAAGAAGCACTGGTAGTTTTTGTATACTAATATATTACTTCAGGCAGTCATTGTGGGGAAAACTTCAAAGAGCGAGAACATCTTTTTTTTACAAAGCTTATATCAATTCACTCTGTCTTTCAGGTACATATATTTTACACGTAAGCTCTATTCGTTTATCGCTCTCACACACATCAATTTAAAACTTTGCACAAAAATTAACTATTTCTCTCCGAATCGACGATACCAACGTTGATTCCATCAGAATGTTGTAAATAATTATGGAGAGAAAGAGTTAATTGTCCGTATCAATGGAACTTCGTGCCATATATTTTTGTTTCTAAAAGTACTTAGTGTAAAAAATATAAAACATTTACTTGGGAATATTGTTTTCCTTTTTATTTTACAAGTTAGAATAACCGGGCAGCAAGAATTAACAAGTTACAAAGACAATTTGTGTGGAAACACTAACTCAAAATCGGCCCCCTAAGTGTTCTACTTAGAGTCTTCGCCAGCATTCGAATACAAAACTCGGCCATATCATCTATACATATATTCATTTAGCGTACACTTAAAGTTTTTAAAATAATAATTATTAAACTTATTATTACATTCAAAATTAATAATATTTTACATTATAATTAACAGAAACTAATTGAACCACTTCGGTGGCCGATTTTGAGTTTGTGTTTCCACCCAAACTGTCTTTGTAACCTTATTTCCTAGTGTCTTTCTGAGTATTTTTTTTTATTAAATTTTGTTTTTGAATTTGAAGATTATGGTTCAGTGTTTTATGTATAATTGCTACTTTACTTTTCAGTCTTCTGTCCTGAAGCCTTTCTAAATTTAGTGATTTTACTAAAGGTGTTACTCTAGTGGCTCTAGTCAAATAAGAATATTGATTTGTTAGGAGTCTCAATTTTGTGTCTGTTCCAGTTTCTTAATGTTTTCTTGAGTTGAGGGGTCCCAAACAGAGGATGCATATTCTATTATAGGCCTAAGCAAGGTTAAAGAAGATTTTAGTTTTATGTTCTTTTTTGATTTATAGAAATTTCTTTTAATAAACCCAAATGCTTTGTTTTATTTTTTTACATTGTTTTCTGAATAAGGGGATTCTATGACACCTAGGTATTTTGCGTTTTTAGTCTGTGTTACTGGTTTACTATAAATAAAATAAGTGAAATAAATTTGTTTTAGTTTTTTGTTACTCTTAATAACTGACATTTTTCTGGGTAGAAAGACATGCTCCAATTTGATTCCCATTTTGTAATTCACCTAATTCTCTTTTCTGTTTGTAAAATTTCTGTATCTTGTGTTGTTTATATTGTTCTTTATATTTTGCAATCGTCTGCGAATAATCTGACTTTTGTTCCTGAACTAATGCAATTTGTTAAATCGTTTATGTAAATTAAAAATAGTAGTGGTTCTGAGACTGTTCCTTGAGCTACGCCTAAATTTACTGTCATTTAGAGCCATTAATTAATTATTACAATTTGTTCTCTCCCTATCAGAAAATTTTTAATCCACTATCACTGATGCAGTGGATCATCAATGCCAAAATATCATTGTGTGTTAAGTTGTCTTCTCCTTTTAATGGTGCTATGCCTGTTGTTTCCATTTTCTTTGACTTAATGTACGACCACAGGAGGTAGAAGAAAGCAAGCTAGAAATGACTTTAAAGACTTGGAGAATGTCTACATGGGACAGACATTCCCCTTGCAAAATAAAAATTAATATCTCCATTTTCATTTGTCGTACATTTTGTTTAAATTATCAATACATTTATTACAAATATCTCGAGATCTGGACTCTTTTTAGTCGTATTTAGGCTGTCAAGTGTAGGCCCCTATAATGACAATATGTCAAAACTGCGCGCTCTACATGTAATTTGTTTATTTTTTTTTAAATATAACTTAAACGAAGTTCGTATCCAATGTAAAAAAAAAACAAAAAACATTTGAATCAGCATTCTATTCATTTAGTTAATAAATAGAAAATATATTTATAATGAACCATTGACACTTTTATCATTGTGACCTTAGATGTAAATTTTTGGTTCCGATGCGTGAATCTATGAATAAAGCTTGAGTTATATTGATGAAATCCATAACCTTTTATTTAAAAAAAATTACCTCCCCTAAGTTTTTAATTGAAAATTCTTGTAATGTTTTGAAAAATATGCTTAGATATATATCTTTAAAATTACATGGTTCACTTTCAGAAAAGAAAAAACCAGCCGTTGCATCAGAACTTTGAATGATTTAAAACATAATGATGTCCGATTTGTAGTTCTCTTCTAGTTTTTGAGATCTTAACGGGACGGACGTACAGACAGACTTACAGACAGGCCACACAAAACTAATATCGTTTTTTTTTCCCCTTTTCGGGGGCCACTCAAAAGAGAAAAAATAATGTGCTTCAAACATTATTTCTTTTTCTTATATAACCCATAAAATAGATTTCAAGGTAAAACTTTTAGACGAATAAAGATATGGTCGAATTTTGAAAAGGGCGTGCTGGGCTAATGCCCAGTTGATTTCACAAGAGAGATATAAAAAAAATTCATCCGAATTTCGACGGTCCGAAAACGTGTGCGTTTGACTTAATCATACGTTGTTCCCCTTTTTACCGACATTACATCAAATCTAACGATTGGAAACATTGGCGTTGTCAACAAGTGTTAGCCTATAGCAGCTTAAGATTTACGAGACCTAGGGCCTTAGCCTATTGTAATAGTCTGTTTCAGCTAAAGAAGGCCTGAAGAATACCCAGCAACAATGACATTAACAATAATCAATCCATAAGTATATATATTTCGTCCATCGTGGTTCGATGATGACCACTTTGTCATCCAGTGGGCTGAGGGCTTTGCACTGGGGTTTTGTGCCTCCTCATGTGGCTGGTTGTGACAAGTCGAAAACTCGCTGTCAGATTCGCTCACTTTTATCACAGCATTAATTATTATTTATCTTTATTTATTTATTTTATTTTAATTATTTCCCCTTTCTATGCCCTTTTTCTTCACAAAACCACACCTTTATCCTATTTACTAAAGTCTAGCGCATGGACTGTTGCCACTCCTCGCTTATCTCCCCTTGACCGGGGCGTAGATAAACGCACGATCGCTTACTTTGATCTGATGCGCCGGCTGTCCGACTGATAGTCGACACCGTCTGGGTAGGATTGTCCATTCATCCATCCATACCCGTGCCCCTCCCTGATCAAAGAGATCATTCGAGGCCACTCGCCTATTGACCCTCCCAGGAGTGCCCCTTATCTCGAGTCCACACGCCCAGGCCTCTTTCCAATGTGTGAAATATTCGTCTCGAGCCGACCACGTGAGAGATAATCCCTATCTTATCACATTTCCTGTTTCCGGTCGGGCTCCCGACTTTTATAAGCTAAACTATTCCAACTCGCTCATTTCACTCTTCCGCTGGCACTTGCCGCATGAGCCTGGACTAGTTCACTTGTTAATTCTCTTAGAGGAATACTGTGGTGAGTCTGCGTAAATTACAAGTCCATTTTATTAACTTGTGTGTATATTTCATTCTGGATATTATCCTGTGTATTTTATTTAGTTTACTCATATTTTAATTTGTGCATTGTGTATTTCTCACTGTCGTAAGTAGAAAACTTCACCATTGCCTATGTATATATTTATATATTACTTTTACCTATGTCGGCGATATTATTGCCACGTTGCTCAATTCATAATTGACGCAACCTTGTACACAATATGTACCCCGTATTTTATTTCATTTATCTCGGCTGACCGCTGTGATAATTTAGACTAGCGTAACAACAATGCGCTTAGTAGAGATACCTGGATTATCTCCCCATTCTGATCATTTTGCTTTCGCAAGAGTTGTCCCCCCCCCTTGAACGGACAAACTCGCTCCACTCAAACTCGCCTCATTGTTCACGTAAACAATGGCGTCATGGTCACGGACCAGCGTCCAGTTCTCTCCCCTCCTCCCCCCCCCCCTTTTATGCTCTTTCTACTTGTATTTTATTGAGATTCTTAATTTTCCCTTTTATGTACATTTATGTTATTACTTACCCTTCTGTGTACATTTTATATTACTATTATCAACCCTCTATTTTCCAATCCCATTTGTCATCATTTTCCCCCATTGTGCACTAAAGCAATTTTACCAATCTGACGAATGCACCTCAGTCGAGGGCATCGATAAGATGCGTGAGAGACATGTCCTAACTTGTCTTTATTTATCCGCAGCCTCCCTCAGGTGTCTGCCTACCTGCCTATTCACGCTGAGTACTACCTGCCTATTCACGCTGAGTACTACCTGCCTATTTACGCTGAGTACTATTTGCTACCTCCCTATTTACTACCTACTAGGACCTGCCTACTTGCCTATGTGTATTGACACATCTGCCCATTTAGAGCTGTCCAGCTTTGCCCAATTGCATTTGGCCCACTCTGCCAACTTGCCCATTTGGTACTAATCAGTATCGCTTGCTCACTTGGATCCACTACGAGTATCACGTACTATTAAGTGCTTCTCAGCGCTGAAAGTCACTACTCATCGTCCACTTGGCGCTATCGGCTCAAGCCTGCCTATTTGACAGTCCGCCTGTCAGCCTCTTAGGTACGACGTCCCTATAGATCCGTTCTGTGCGAGACGTCATAGCTCTGCCAACTCACGGGACTTATCCTGCGACTACGCTGCCCACGGCAGATCCGCTCTGCCCGCAGTACACTTGTGCCCACGGTAACCGGCTACCCGCCTTACTGTGCCCACTACAGATATTGGAACTTTTTGACTGAACCTCCACAAGGACTATATCATCGGCGTCCCTCTACCCGCTAGACACGCCACTTCAAGCCAGGATACAGACAACTACGATTCATCCAAGACAAGAAAATAGCTAAGTACCAAGGACAAAGTGACACATTCTCTCATAACGTGCATAAGTGATGATCAAACATAATATTGTTTAGAGTTAGATACAAACCCTCCCCCTTTTATTATTCTATGTAAATATTTATGTAAATAAATATTCTTTATACTTTTATCATTTGTATCTCTCTTAATTGCTTGTCTAGTTGCGTGTCTGCTCCCGATTTGTCTGCTGATGGGTCAGTGTGTGATATATTAAAAAATAATCATCCCCTAGACACCAAACAAGCTAAATTTACTTCACACGCGGCGACCCGTCACACTGGTGAGACCTATGCGAGCCCGGAATGTTCGGCCGCACTCTGAGCAGGTAATTGCAGCTGGAACTAGTGTCGTTTGACTTGCTTTCCTTCTCTGGCGTTTTTCTTTCGCCAGCGTTGTTCTTTTTTCCTCAGCAACCTTAGCCCTCGGCACCAAAATCAGACTGATGCGCTCCCTGGTCATGGCCACATTTCTATATGCTTGTGAGTCTTGGACGCTGACTGCAGAGCTAGAGAGGAGGATCCTAGCAATGGAAATGAGATGCTACAGAAGGATCCTAGGCATCACATTTAAAGACCGCATCACAAATCAAGAGATTAGAGACAGGGTTACTGCAGCGATCGGACCCCATGATGACCTGCTAAATACTGTGAAGAAACGAAAACTTAAAATGTATGGCCATGTAACAAGATCTTCGGGACTCGCTAAGACCTTCCTCCAGGGAACAGTTCCAGGAAAAAGAAGAAGAGGCAGACAGAGAAAGCGGTGGGAAGACAACATCAAAGAATGGACAGGCCTACCATTGAACGAGGTTTTAATCAGGGCAAAGGATAGAGAGGATTGGAGAAAGATGGTCCACATGTCTTGCTTGGCGCCCCAACGGTCCACCAGACTAAGGGATAGGTAACAGGTAAGGTAAGGTAACCTGTGCGCCGGATCTCACAGCGCGGCGCCATGATACTCTGTCATGTGCCTCTGTCTCCCAGGTGCCTGGGTCAATGTTGAACTCCTTTAGAGAAGCTTTGAAGGTGTCTTTGTAGCGCTTTTTTTGACCACCTTGCGAGCGCTTTCCTTCTCTTAATGGGCCATACATGAGACGTTTTGGGATGCGGTGGTCCTCCATCCTGCACACGTGTCCTGCCCATCGCATCTGGGACTGCATCAGGATTGTGTGGATGCTTTTCAAATCCGCTCTTTGAAGGACTTCAGTATCTGGCATTCTGTCTTGCCATTTGACATTTAGTATTTTTCTTAGACATGTCATGTGAAAGTGATTTAGTTTCTTGGCATGTCTTCTGTATACTGTCCATGTTTCTGAGGCATAAAGCAATGTAGGTAGGATGACGGCTCGGTAGACCCCTAGCTTAGTGTTTGTGGTGATACCACGTCTGTTCCAAACATTGTTTGATAGTCTGCCATATGATGCACTGGCCTTGGCGATGCAAAGGTTGATTTCGTTATCGATATTTCCATTTCTGGAGAGTGTGCTGCATTTATATCGTGTCCATTTATAGTGATGCTTGGATCCGAGTAGTCTTTCCCAGGAGCAGGTAAATATAAGACTTCACCATCAAGGCCACCATCAAATCTGTATGTTATATTTATTCCTTTGTTTTCTCTATCCGTGAAAGCATCTGTCAGCATAGCGGAGAACATGATACTGAACAGTGTAGGTGCTAGGACACAGCCTTGTTTTACCCCGTTTGATACTTCGAAGGGCTCTGATGGTTCACCACTTTCTTGGACATGCGCCTTCATGCCATCGTGGAATAGTCTCACCATGGTAATGAATTTTCGTGGACAGCCATACTTTGACATAATCTTCCAGAGACCTTCCCTGCTGACAGTGTCGAATTCCTTCGTTAGGTCGACATATATTGAGAAGAGGTCAGCATTTTGTTCTTGGCATTTTTCCTGGAGCAGCTTGCCGCAAAGATCATGTCAATGGTTCCACGCTCTTTTCTGAAGCCGCACTGGCTTTCTGGTAGTAGACCATGTTCTATGTGTTGCATGAGCCGATTTAGTAGGATGCGTGCAAGGATTTTCCCAGCAATAGAAAGAAGAGATATCCCTCTATGGTTGTCGCAGATTTGGCGGTTTCCTTTTCGCTTGTATAGATGAACAATTGTGGCGTCTTTAAAGTCTTGTGGTATTGACTCATTTTCCCACATAATTAAAAATAGCTCATGAAGTCTTTCGGTCAGGGGTAGTCCACCTTTTTTGTAGACCTCTGCGGGAATGGAGTCAGCTCCTGGGGCTTTTCCGCTTGCAAGCTGTTGAATGGCAAGATCGGTTTCCTTTAGCGTGGGAGGGTCATCCATTTTTTCATTTATTGGTACTTGCTGTAGCCTGTCTATGGCCGCTTCATTTATGATGGAAGGTGTATTGAGAACCTTTTCGAAGTGCTCGGCCCAGCGTTTTATGATTTCTTCCTTATCTGTCAATATGATTGTTTCATCAGCATTTAATAGAGGAGATGAGCCTGACTTTGTGGGTCCATAGATTTCGTTTATAGCATGGAAGAAGTTCTTCATGTCGTGCTTGTCGGCAAATTCCTGTATTTTTTCCACTTTCTTGCTAAGCCAGGTATCTTGCATTTGGCGTAACTGCTTTTGCACATTTTTGGGAATGTTGGTGAATGCTTCTTTAGTGGACTGGGAGTTTGGGTTGGGGTAAAAAGAGGTCATAGAAATATTTATAATGAGTCTCGTAATTTCCAAAAGTTTGATTTTATTTTTATTACAGAAAAAAAGTATTAGTGTGACTTCTAATAACTTTTATTTATTCTTTTATATTTTTTTTTGTTTATTTTTTAACCTAATCATTACAGACCATGGCGTACACAATGATAGACTGACAACATAATAATCAGTTTTTATTTAAATGAAAGCCACTGAAAAATAGACGCACAATTTTAGTTTACTTTGTATCATTCATAAACATCTTTAATTACATATATTAATAATGAAAATAAATATTTATTTCAAAAGCTTCCTAGAGTTAAATATGTTTTTCACAAAGCATCCAACTATTTTTCTTTGGCCACATAATCATATCATACTATTTAATCTCACAAACAAACTGTATTACAGAATAACAGTATGTAAGTAAAATGTTCGGCCCATCATAACGCCACATAAAACAGCAGTCTGCGGCATCAGCTAGTCTTATCGATTGTTTGTTAACTTTATAAAATAGGAAAAAGCAAATGGCAAATTAGGATATTATTCATGTTTCTAAATGATTACATGCATACATTAAAAAAAAAACGTAAAAAGAAAAAAGAGATAAGTTTTAAGAGGAAAGGATTGAACAGAATTAAAGAAAAGGAGAATGAGTGAAAGCGAGAAAGTAATTTACATAGAGATAGCATGACGCGACATTATGGCGACAACGTTTTGAAGACATAGTTTTGGCAAAAGGACGTTTTTTTGGCATCGTTTTAGCGGCGCTTCGGAGAAACCTCCTTAGCGATGAGACGCTTTGGCGACACCGCTTTAGATACGGAATGTTTTAGCTACTGGATGTTTTGGAGACGCTGTTTTAGCGACAGATTCCTTTGACGCCACCGTTTTAGTGTCGGGACGCTTTTGTGACACCGTTTTGCGATACTTTTATAACGAAGGGAAGTATTGGCGACACTATTTTGGTTATTGGACGTTTTGGCGACGGAAAGTTTTGTCTCCAGGAGT
This sequence comes from Biomphalaria straminea, assembly GCA_021533235.1. NCBI lineage: Eukaryota > Metazoa > Mollusca > Gastropoda > Planorbidae > Biomphalaria > Biomphalaria straminea. The sequence continues at coordinate 24,763,162 of JADKLZ010000166.1, forward strand.
TATGTCATGTCAAACACTCAACATTTTGTAATATAAAATATATATACTAGCCAGATATTACCCGCAGTGTATATTAAAGAAGAACAGGAACTAGTTTTCGCTTTAAACAAAAATCAGAAAAGTATTGACTAGTTAATGAATAAAGGTGTCTCCCCCTCATCACAATCATTCCTGTGGACATTCACAGGCAGATAATAATAGTACTTGTCACCTGTACTTTCAAGTCAGCACATTGGTATAACATTTCAGCTTAGGTCAGGTCCCAATGCCAACCTGACTTCACCTACACCCGCTCAATTTTTTATTTTTTTTAACAGATAAGAAGGGGAGACTAACCGTCTTCAATATGACTTAATTAATTTCATATAATTGTGATAACTTCCCTTTGTCAAATCGTATCATCACTTATAGACATTAACCATTCTCTTGCTGTTCTACATTATTATTTGTAGTACTTTAATATTTCTGTTGGGAGCAAAATAATTCTTTTTTTTTCTACACTCCTTTTTTGCTAAGGTTTCGATTTCTACAATCGAATAACAATTATAATAATATTCAATAACAATTATCAAAATAATGACAAATAGATATACTTATATAAAATTGATTAATTGGAGAAAATTAACACAACCAGAAACACACTCATGCAAACGCAAAATAAAGTGTTTTACTAAGTTCGAAATGAATAATAATAAAATCATCACAACTCATATAAATTTTGACAAGGAGTGACCACATATTGGCACAACAAACTATAATTTAAAATCTTATAAAAAAAGGTTTATACATCAATGTATGTACATAAGAAACAGAACTACACATACACATAAAAAGCATAATTTTGTCTTTTAAAAGACTATTTCATTAAAGTTACATTGTAGGTCTACACATAGAACGCCAAATCGTCTAGTCGCCAAACCACATCACCGAAGCGTCGTGTTTCGATCAAAAGAGATTAGAGAGTTTCGATCAAAACAGATTACAGAGTTTCGATCAAAAGAGATTAGAGAATTTCGATCAAAAGAGATTAGAGTGTTTCGATCAAAAGAGATTAGAGTGTTTCGATCAAAAGTGATAAGAGAGTTCGGCTGAGGAAAGAGGTTCAAGTCAGAGCTAGCAATGGAGAGATGATTATAGATAGTAAAATGTAAAGTTCCCCTTTCAGACTTTGTGGTCTATAGGGCAGATGATGTAAAGGTTATCTGATTCTGTGGCCCACAGTTAACGAGGGTGTCATGTGGCCAGCACAACGACCAACCGCCTATACTTTTCCCCAACTAATATCAGGTACCCATTAGAGCTGGGTGGGCTCAGAAGCACCCGAAGATCCCGAGATTTAAAATGCCCAGTCGTCACCAGGATTCAAACCCGGGATCCCCGATCCAGAAGCCAAGCTCTTTGCCGCTCAGCCAGATAAAGAGAAAGGAAAGAAGGGAATAGAGAAACAAAGGGAAGGGATAAGAGATACGATGAGAGAGAAAGTGAGACGGTAAAATAGAAGCATAGAAAGATAAGAAAGTCTTAGTGGGTGAAAGAGAAAGAAAGTTTGAGATAGAGAGAGAGATATGTTAAGAGGGAAAAAATGAAGTGATTTTTATTAAAATACATTAATTATTTAGTAATGTTAGGACCACTCCAGCTTCAAGTCGTACTTTAGTGATTCTACCGCTCCAGAAGAAACGTATATCAATATCCTCTTTCCAAGAGTTCACCTTCGTCTACAAGCTAAGTCTCACTCATTTTCTGCTATGTCTATTTTGTCTCATTGGAGCTCTCTGGCTACAAGCACATTCCGTCTTTGTGAATTTTCTGAGGTGTGATAATCAAGCAGAGATCGCACATTCCTTGCACTTATTGTAAGAGGAACTATGTTCGTCTTTTTCTATGAGATTCGATCACTTGCGCATGATTCCCACCAGATGAGGTAGACTGACTAGGGTAGTTTAGAGCAGGCAATTTTGGGGGGTTCCGGGTTCGAATCCTGGTGTAGACTGGGATTTTTTTTGCGGGATCCTTGGGCGCCTCTGAGTCCACCCAGCTCTAATGGGTACCTGACATTAGTTGGGGAAAAGTAAAGGCGGTTGGTCGTTGTTCTGGCCACATGACACCCTCGTGAACCGTAGGCCACAGAATCAGATGACCTTTACATTATCTGCCCTATAGATCACAAGGTCTTAAAGGGGAACTAATTTCGGGGGCACTTTTTATAGCCCTATCCTAATGCTATGAATGTAAGAATTACAGATACCAAGGGGTCTGCCAGACTAAACTGCTGTTCTGTGTCAGCGGTGAACGACCATGTGCCCTGCTACCGCGTCCATTGCGTCCACCTCAATAAATCAAAAAGATTAACAGAGATTGACTCAGATTGATTAGACCCCAAGATGACCTGCTAACTATCGTAAAAAAAAAAAAAACTCTAGCTAAAAATGTAAGACCTTATTACAAGGTCTTCGGGACTTGCAAAGACTTTCCTTCAGGGAACAGTACTAGAAAAAAAGAAGAAAAGGCAGAAAGAGAACGCGAAGGAAAGACGACATAAAAGAATAGACGGGCCTGCCATTCAAAGAAGTTCTAAGGGAAAACATAGAAAGGAATGGAGAAAGACGTTAGATAAATCCCTCATGGTGCCACAACGGTCCAACAGACTAGGGCATAGGTAAAGGTGAAGATAGAAATGCACACTTGAATAGAATTATAGGGACAGTTTAGCAAGCTGGCGAGTAAATGTTAAGTGGCATAGGACGGTAAATGCGAGACAATAAGAGGGTGGGGGGGGGGGGAGAGAAGGGGTGGTAACTAGCCTAGACGTAAACTATCCCACATTCTACATAACTTTTTATATGTTAAAGCAAAATCATTAATGTCAGGTAATCTATTCAGGATTTGTTCAGCGGACGGATCGTAACAGGAAGGGATAGACAGAGGATGACAGTAACAGAGGGTAAGTTAAGGATACAGAGAAGACGGTAATTGAACACGCTATTTTGTCGGGTAACAGTGATCACGATCGTCAGAGACAATGAGACAGGGTAAGACAGACAGGGTAAGACAGAACGAGTAAGAAAGACAGGGCTATACAGGGAGGTAGAGTGAAAGAGTTAGAGACAGGGAAGTAAAGATAAAGAAGGAGAGACAGGGAGGTAGAGATAAAGAAGGAGAGACAGGGAGGTAGAGATAAAGTAGGAGAGACAGGGAGTTAGAGATAAAGAGTGAGAGACAGTGAGGTAAAGATAAAGAGGTAGAGACAGGGAGGTAGAGAAAAAGAAGGAGAGACAGGGAGG
>JADKLZ010000166.1:24815516-24842518 GCA_021533235.1 Biomphalaria straminea
AGGGTGACTTATAATTAACATAAAGGGTGACTTATAATTAACATAAATGGTGACTTATAATGAACCATATCGTTTTGAGCAAACGAGTACTTATGAGAACTTTACCCATTACGTTTCATGCTCACAGCTTGTTAGATGAAAGGACAGTAAGTTGGGGGGGGGTGAATGGGTGTCAAGGATTGGACCAGCATATCCTTTGCAGACTGAATACAGGTTTCCAACAAGATGGATGGCGTGAAGTTGTGAAAGACTTAGCATTGGGTACCCTAAGGTCTCCCTCACAGGGTTACGAGATAAAGGATGGCCTGGTAAAAAAATAATATTTCCACCTGTGCCAGCACAGCATCTAATAAAAAAATTTCTTCGGGCTAGATGTCATCAGCGTGGGTGTGATGACACAGACATGGCATTAGCATGTAGTCTGCTTGGACTTAACTACGAGTGACACGCCTGCATTTTGGGGTACGCGAATGAATTGATTGGACTAACCAGTTTCATACCAAAATACTCATAGACTTGAACAACGGAATCACATATATTTATGTACATAAAAAATGTAAAGAAATACAATATTTAAAGAAAGCAAGTATATATATGTCATGTAGTTCCCATTGCAACTCCGCCATGTGACGGTCCCAAACCCTGTCTGAGAGGGGAGGAGGGTTGGACGTAGGGTTGGCTACCCAACCTGTAGAAAAAGCACTAGCTACAGAAACACCAAACAGCAAATCAAGTTCTTATTGCATATGTTCCTTCTCCTATCCCCTTTTTCTAGCTTATTCTCAGGTTAGCATTTGCAAAACTTCCTAAGCCGAACCAGTCATTTCGTCTGACCACTCCTGATGTTTTTTTTATGCACTATAGCTAGGGGTCTCAAGGAACCGGATATAGCTCGAGGGTTGTGCATCACTGACATAAATATTTTGGTTAAGATTCGCTCTATTTTAATGTAGTCAAGTATCTTCATAGGTGGTAGGTCATGGAGATTCGTCATGTTAATAAAAGTTAAAAAGAAAAAAAACATAGTGTACTGTTGAATAGAGACTTAGCAGCCAGGAAGTTACTTTGAAATGATATAATCTTTACATTCGACAATATGGCATAGAAAAATCTCTATCTATAAATACAGATAGATATTGTAACTTTTGGTAGTTGACACCAATATGAATAATCTAAAATCTAGAAAGTCATGCAGCGATAAACAGTCAGTATTAATTAACATAACAGAATTACAGATATATTTAACTTTGCAAAATATGAAAATAGAAACTCATGGATGCGTCATTTTATAAGACAAAAACAGTTAAAAGACTTGATAAGATGACAGATAAATAACAGAATTTACGCTAATTGACGTCTCATGTGTTTTTGACTATTTTGCTATTTCGATTAATATGATTAAATTTTAGAAAAACATTACCAATATTTTTTAAGACAATACTTCCTTTATGCAACTTATTTAGCGATTATTTTGTATTAAAAATTAATGATGTTACATTTAAACCAGTGATGAGAACAGACTCTACAAAAATTTTAGGAAATTTTTGAAAATGTGTTAACCCCCCCCCCCCCCCCCGTTTTCATTCGTTGGTGTGATAGATTGTAAAGACTAAGATTAAGACTTGCTTTATTGATCCTTACGGAAATCTGTTGTGATTACAAGGACTCTTTTCTTATATAAAGACAACACAACAGAAACATACACATAAATACAACGGACACAACATACACAAAATCATGCATTGATCAAATCAATTATTGACAACATCCCACTCAGAACAGAATTATAATGTCATAAGCTGAGTAGTATGTCAACAGAAAATGTAATGACAGTTATATTTTAATCAAGTAACAACTTGACTGTCATCCCAAAACCTCAAACAACCATTTTTGTTCAAAGATTTATTAAAGAACATTAGAAATGGTTATCATTCCATTGTTTTAAAATAAGAAACCTTCTTAGAGATGTCTTCATAATATGTATTCTCTCTCTGTTACGGAAAGGTATATTTTTAGTTCCTATGTGTATCTAGAACTTAAAACCTCCTAATCAACAGAGCCTGTAGTATATATATAAACCTATTTCAACTATTTGTATATTTAATTGACATTAGATTACTAAAAATGACATTTGGAGAGGGGGGGTATTAGACCTATTTGCATTTTTTTTTCAAGCAGAATTTCTTTTTCAACTAGATCTATACGCTATGTAGTTTCCATGGCTTTCACGACCAAAATAACTTTGATGGACTTTTCACAGCTGTGTGGGTAATATTTTTATTAAATCTACAGTAGATCTAGACTCTAGATCCAGGTCACTGAAATTCTCGGACTTTTCACGGCTGTGTGCGAATTATCTTCACTGAACCTATCGTATATCTAGAATCTATAATATACTCTTTAGATTTTAACGATAAATCACTAAAATTCGCAGACTTTTCACGGCTCCACAGGGTTAGCAGTTATGTTCACTAGATTCTAGTGATTTAGCGTAAATCTAGAGTCTATATCTAAGTCACTAAATTCGCGGACTTTTCGCGGCTCTCTGCGAATTATCTTCACTAACTCTACCATGAATCTAAATTCGAGATCTAGGCCTAAATCACTTAATTCCCGGACTTTTTAAAGCCGTGTGCGATTTATCTTCACTGACTCTACCGTAAATCTAGAAACTAGATCTAAGTCACTAAATTCGCGGACTTTTCACGGCTGTGTGCGAATTTATCTTTACTGACTACCATTAATCTAGAGTCTAGATCTAAGTCACTAAATTCGCGGACATTTCACTGCTGTGTGCGATTTTATCCTCAATGACTCTACAGTAGTTAATTTCGTAAAACTAGAGTTTAGATCAAGATTTTTTCGCCTTTTTTTTTACCTTACACTAGGCGTTGAATTTAATAATGAAATTCAAGGTGTTTTCCAAGTTTTCAAGGTGGCTACCAACCATGAAAAGCATTGAAATTAAAGAAACTAGATATCTTATGTAGAATTAGAATATATCTATCTAGACTGATTCAAACCACTGAAGTCACTCTAGTCTACACTGAGATCAACAAGACAATACGATCACGCGAGTTTTCTTTAAAAAATTGAACTTATAACTGTGTCAAAAGACCGGTCGCATTTTTCCGAAAATGGAAAAATAATAAAATCGGATTTTTTTTCATTAAAAAAAAAATGAAAAAAAATTCGGATTTTTATTTTTTTCCGAAAAAAATGTCGGGAAAATTTCGTTTTTTTTTTGCTTGAAAATCAGATCAGAAGAAATTTTCGGAATTCCGAAAATTTTCGGAAAATTCCCATCACTGTTAAACACATTTTTACACCCCCTCCCCTCTTACCCCTTCTTCCCGTGAAAACATCTTGTTTAAGCGCATTTATAGATATAGTACACTTTTTAATATTCCAATGACTTAGAAGACAATGCGCAAAAATGTCCTTAAACTTTTGAATCAATTAAGCCTTACATTCGGAAATTACCGAACGCGATAGTCCTTTCGAAAATGATGTAGGATCTAGACCTAGATTTAGACTCTAGCCTAATTTATATTTATTTGTTTTTACTTTGGAAAATTATAACGGTCAAACCAGAGTTTTTACCATGCGTCCAACGAGCTAATAATTCTTTTCTCAGCGATATACATCGACTGTTAAATTTCTAGGAAAATAGAGCCATTTTTGAGATCAGCTCTCGACCCACCCACTCAGGTTCCATTCCTTAACAGAATGCTAAGATCAATATCGCTCGGTGACGATTGATGATTGTCTTTTGTTAACTCATCAGTTTGTTTAAACACTATTCCTAGATCTTAATTTCATCTTGACCGGCATATGGAAGGATATGGATTTGTTTAAAACATTTTGGCTAGGCAAATAATCAAGAGTTACACTAATTAGCTAACAATAATTAATTGTGGATACGTGTCTCTAACTAAATTCACTTAGAAGTAAAGCTTGCTCCTTTGACATGTCTTTGTCGTTGCACCGGTCTCCAGAGCAGAAGCATGTGATGCTGTTGTCTTGGAGTCTGCGGCATTCATTGGCGGGAACATTAAAAGGGAAGTAATAGTTGTTGGAGCAGCTTCTTTTCACGTCTGACAAAACAAAAAATATTAGGTCAATAATTTACGGATGAAACATCATTGATAAGTAAATGGCATACACTAAATGAATGAACTCTAAAACTAGATCTAATTTTTTGGACTAAACAATGAAATGGCATTAAATTGTAAAAGAGAGAGAGAAAGGAAAGAGAGCGATAAAGATATATCATGACAGGGCTCTATTAACAGACTTTTTAAAACACTAAATACTAAACATTTAAAACTTTGTACAAGAGACTTACCTCCAAGTGGCCACCTTGACACAGTCATAATGCATGGACCATTGCATCGAATAGTTTGTTTGGCCCAGTCTTGGAGTTGACCACTTGGTGGGCAAGCCTTATTCTGCCAGTAGCCATAGCCTCCACTGTTGCATTCGTAGCACTCGAATGGTGGGATTGACGGAGTTGAAGCTGTTGCTGCTTTCGTTGTGGTGGCGGTTGTTAGTTCCGGTGTGATAGTCGTAGGCTCTGCAGGAAGAGTCGTTTCTTCTAAGATAGTTGTCAGTTCTTCTTGAAGAGTTGTAGTTTCTTGAGTAGTTGTCGACTCTGTTGTAACGGATTTTTCTGTGGTTGATTGTTCAGTGGTACTTGTTGATTGTTCAGTGGTACTTGTTGATTGTTCATTGGTACTTGTTGATTGTTCAGTGGTACTTGTGGATTGTTCTATGGTGCTTGTTGATTGTCCAATAGTACTTGTTGATTGTTGAGAAGTAATTGTCGATTGTTCAGTAGTATTTGTTGATAGCTCAATGGTACTTGTTGATTGCTCAGTAGCACTTGTAGATTGTTCAATGGCATTTATTGATTGAGTAGAGTTAATTGTAGATTGTTCAGTGGTCATTGTTTCTTGTGTGCTATTAGCCCACTGTTCTGATGTAATGTTGGAGTCAGTTATAGTAGTAGTTGATTGTTCTGTAGTTATAGCAGATTGATCTGCAGGTGTAGTTGATATTTCTGTTGTATTAGTTAACTCTTCTGATGTAAAAGACGATTCATTGGTGGTATTCATAATGTATGCTACTGCTGTGGTTGAGTTTTCTGTCAACTGTAATACTTCTTCTGAGACAGTGGTTGACTCATATGTCAAATTTGTTAACTGACCAGGAGTTTCGGTTGATTCTTCTTTAGCATCAGTAAACTGTTCATTTGTGCTATTTGAAGCTTGCTCAACACTCGTGGTTGATTCATCTGTTGTAGTTGTCAGCAGTTCAGATGTAGTGGTAACTTCATTTGTGGTAATCACTAACTGTTCAGAAGGCGCTGTTGATTCCTCTGTAGTATTGGTCAGCAGTTCAAAAGATGGGGTTAAATCTTCAGTAGTATTGAAATGTTTAGAAGTAGTGGTTGATTCTTCAGTGTAATTTGTAAAGTATTCAGACGTAACGGTTGAGGCGATGGAAAAATTTGTTGACTGTTCATTTGTTGTTGATGGATTTTCGGTTGTATTTATCAACTGTTCTGATTTTTCTGTAATATTTGAAGAGTTTTCAGACGCAGTGGTTGTTTCTTCTGTAATATTTGAAGAGCTTTCTGACGTAATGGCTGATTCTTCTGTAATGTTTGAAGAGTTTTCGTATGTAGTGGTTGATTCTTCGGTAATTTTTGAAGAGTTTTCAGATGTAGTATTTAAAAAGAAAAAGTTCTCAGTTGTAGTGAATGGTGCATCCGTGACATTTTTTAATTCTTCAAAAGTTGTGACTGATTCTTTGGTTATATTTGTCAACGATGGGGTTGATTCTGTTGTGCTATTTTCCCATTTATCAGAAATAGTAGACATTTCGTCTGAGTTATTAGCCAGATTTGTAGTTATTGGTCCCTCAAATACATTAGTCGTGAGTTGTTTAGATGTAGTTGATTCTTCTGTGCTATTTGTCAAGGACTCTGATGTAGAGATGGATTCGTCTGTATTATTTATAAAATGTTCTAATATTTCGGTTGTATTGGCCATCTGGTCTGAAGCAGTCGTTGTTTCTTCTGTGGTATAAGTCGATTGATCAGAAGTAGTGGTTGTGTTTTCTAAGACGTTTGTTGTTAACTCTTCAGATGTAGTAATTGACTCGACTGATGTATTTACCAATTGTTCAAAGGCAGTTGTTGATTTTTCTGTGGTATTTGTCAGCTGTTCAAGAGTAGCGTTACTTTCTTCTGTCGTATGTGTCAAGTGTTCTGAAGTAGTGATCGATGCCTCAAAGACTTCAGTAAACTGTTTAGATGTAGTAGTGAATATTTCTGTAGTATTATTTAAATGTTCATAAATATTGGTTGATTCTTCTGTTGAACTATTCAAATGTTCAGAAGTAGTTGTTGAAGTATCTGAGGTGTAAGTGAACAGTTCTGGTGTACTGAATGATGGTTCTGTAGTATGTGTCAGCTGCTCGGAAGTAGTGGTTGGTTCTTCAGTCGTATGTGTTAACTGTTCAGAAGTAGGGGTTGATATTTCAGTAGTGTTTGTCAAGTGTTCAGTTGTACTATATGATTCGTCTTCAGTTGTATTTTGTAACTGTTCTAAAGTAGTGTTAAACTCATCTGTTGTATTTATCAAGTGAGCTGGTGTAGCATTAGAATCATTGGTCGAATTCACAAAAGGCGAATTTGTTGATACCTGGACAGTGTTCGTTTCTTCTGTAGTAGTAATATCATTAGTAGACGCTGTACTTGTAGTGGTGTCTGGGGTTTTGATGGTAGTGGTTCTAGGGTCTGGGCACACTAAAGTTTTATATGGTTTAAACATCCTCTCCAGGGCATTCAACAAATCTACGTCAGCATGCGCGGGACAGGAAGTATTCGCTGCCTGGACCAAACACAACGTGTACCCGTCAGGCAACCTGTCAGGCAGAAGACATAAATGTATATTTAGACATAGGCATATACATAGACATGGGTAAACTTAGACATAAATGTATATTTAGACATAGGCATATACATAGACGTGGGTAAACTTAGACATAAATGTATATTTAGACATAGGCATATGCATAGACACAAGGGTAAATTTAGACAAAGGTGTATAGTTAGACTTAGATGTATATTTTGAAATAAGTATATAGTTGAACATAAGGCGTTTATTAAGACATAGGTGTATACTTAGATGTAGTCTTAAATTAAGACATATGTGGAAATAATAACATATTCATCTGTAAATTTGTTTATAGTTTGAAAGGATTAAAGATCAAACGGAGAAATATTTTTTTCTGGAACGAAAAGAAAATCCTCCAAAGAGTCAAGTCAATTTAAATACAAAGGATTTTTGCATTAAGCTGTCGTATTTACATTAAATGAGAAACAAAGTTTTGTGGCGCTCTTATTATAAAAACGCTAACAGGACACAAAAACGAAAACGTACTATTAGCTTTCAATAAATAACTAGATATGCAAATATATTCGACCACATCAAAACCAAGGAATCCCAAGTTTATGAAGAATAAGCTGAACAGAATTCCCCTGCAGTAAATGTAAAACCTAAACAAATTGTGGAATCATTTCCACGTCACTGTCAAAACGGAATAAAAGTTTAATTCAATCATACTTAGCACAATACCAGGTTAAAAATAAAAGAGACAAAGAAAAGTTGGGGATATGATATCAATGACTACTTTGTCCTATCGTACGTCAACTCATTAGGAACCAATAAAGGATCGAGTCCACCCATACTGAGCAGATTATTTTAGGCCTACCGTAGTATCATAAAATTTAGCATTGCTGGAGCGTGGTCGTGCTACCTTTGAGTGTTGCACTAGCATATATATCAGCCATACCATTGTAGATTAATTGATTAATATTTAGGCAGTGCTACAATACTAACGTGCATAAATCTGCTTCGTGAACTACTTTTGGTATCACTGCGCTGCACTTTCCAATTTTCAGAGCGAAGCCGTAGTTTCTCAGACATGGTAGAACATTAATGAACTCTGCGAACAAATAAAGAATTAATATAAAAATAAATAAAGTTGTAAAGTAATACTTGTCATTTATTTTTGTAACTAAGTATAGTTTTAAAAAAAGTTCCCCTTTCAGACCTTGTGCTCTATAGGGCAGATGATGTTAAGTTCATCTGATTTTGTGGCTTACGATCAACGAGGGTGTCATGTGGCTAGCGCAACGACCAACCGACTTTACTTTCCCCCAACTAATGTCAGGTACCCATTAGAGCTGGGTGGACTCCCAGGCGCTCGAAGATCCTGTCTTCAACCAGTTTCGAACCCCGGTTCCCGGTTCGGTAACCAAGTGATTTACCGCGCCTCAACAAACGTGTGGCATAAAAAATGTAACAGAAAGTTGTAGCAGACGTGTAACATTCTTCAAACTTACGGTCATAGCCTTCCGGTGAACACAAAAACTGGAAGACTCCGTCCAACATGTCATAGATAACAGTGGACAGAACAGGACATCCAGCCAGGTGAGGCTTTGAGCAATAATGGTATTTAACATAAGTCCTGGGGAGTAGATTATTATTATTATTATATATTATTATTATGTTTGAAAAGAACGAGTATTCTTTCTCTGGCGGAGCCAGGGTCGAGTTTCGTTAAAGGGAGACAAAATTCATCGTATTCCCTTTATCAGTTTCCACTGAGGAATTTTCTGGTGATGTGGCAGGTCTGCAGCAGTACCGCCCTCTGACAGGCAACGAGAGTGTTCCTAGGAATGCCCAGAGCATAGAAGGTATATGTGAGGTCAGTTGTTATTATCCCCTCGGTTGATATGACAATGGGGTATATTGTTATTTTAGATAACTTCCATAAACGCTTAATCTCCAAGCCTAGGTTCACATACTTTCGCTTTTTTTCCAGCTCAGTTTTTCTTACGTTATGAGATAGTGGTACGGCAATGTCAATCATGACAGCGGCTTTTTCTTTTTTATCGATAAGCAACAGATCAGGGCGATTAAAATCTACCGTTTTGTCGGTCAAAATAGGCCTATCCCAGTACAGCAGGTGATCAGTAAACTCGAGAACCTCTTGTGGTGAGTATTTGTAATAAGGAGGAGTATCCTTCCCGATCAAATTGTGCGTCAAAGCCAAGTGCTGGTGTATTAACTTTGCAACTTGGTTATGGCGACCTAAGTAGGCAGATTCCGATAGGGCTGAACATCCTGCCATTATGTGTTCAATTGACTCACCAACATTTCCACACTTTCGGCATTTGTCGACAACATTGAGTTTTAGAATATGCTTTTCGTAATTTTTTGTCCTAATTACTCTGTCTTGTATAGCTGTAACAAAGCCTTCTGTTTCAGGATAGAGATGGCCTGCCTTGAGCCATGCTAAGGAAGCAGCCTTGTCGATGTCGATGTATTATTATTATTATTATTATTATTATTATAGCGCTACATTCAGTAATGTTGGAACGTAAATGTATCTGATAGTTCTCTAACTCATCATCTGAAAATGATACAAAAGTAATTTATTTGGACTTTACAAAGCTTAGGGCCTACGTGTCAAGTCACTCTGTCTGTCTGTCTGTCTGGAACAAATACTGTACACGCTATTCCTCCCACTTCCGATTCTCGGATCAAACCTTTGCAAAATTATTCATTGTCGATTCTGACATATGAATGAATTTTAAAAATATATAAATTAATTATGATAAATAATTAAATTAGATGTAATTGAAAAGGAATATATATTTTGCAATATTGAGATATATGCGGCAGTAGTTTCTTTCCCTTATATAAGTTTTTTAAATTTTATGTATATTATATATATTATGTATATACATATTTCCTATTTAATTTTCATATTCAGCCTTACTCATGGATAAATAAATCAACATCGTTACTCAAGCAATATATTTATTGTTACTGTCGTCGGAATGTAGTCCCAATGTTACACAACTTCAAAATATAATGATACTGTCCAAAAGGAATGTTACAGAATTTAAAAAGAATGTAAAAATAAGACATTACTCGTATTCAAAATGTAAAGCTTTTACCCAAATGTAGCCTACAGTTTATTTAGATTATTTATTTTCTCAATACTTAGTAGGCCTATTATTACTTCACAGTACTTACTCGCAAAATGACCCTTGTAAATCTCTGGGGTAGTAAATGAAGTTTGGACTTAATAGAATGCTGAATACGTCCAGGGTGGCTGTTTGTAAACATTTGCTTGCTTCGAACAGAGTAGTGCATTCTGGGAGTTTTCAATAAAATATTAAGTCATATTTAAAACTATATACGAATAACAGAAATCTTAAGATTTCAAAACTAACTAGCTCTTAACACTTACAATATCATCATTGACATGAGAGATGTATCATTTTAGTTTTAAGCACTGATTTGAACAGGATCGTGTTATTACAACATAGAGAAAGTCTGTCCAACCAATGCAGCCCAATTAGTTTTAAGCGTGATTTTTAACAATCTTGTCTTACCTAATTTCCGTTGCCTGGTTTCCTGCAGATTGTCCACGACCATCTCAGCAGTTGAGTTAAGACCGTCAAATAGTTGGACCATGTTGTCGAAGAGAGTCGCCTGAGTAGGCGATATGACCATTGCCCAGCCTAGAACAAAAGACATGAATGAATCAGAAACAGCTTATGCCTAAACCGTTGCATGTTGTACGAAAAAATGAACTACGCATACCAAGAATTGCGATGACATGGAGGCCAATACGAGGAAAACGCAAACAGGGACGTCCTCGTATAACTTGGCATCATACCTTCATGGAGGACCTCAGAACAGTGGACACCAGGTGGGAGGAGGCTTCAGACATTGCCAATGACAGATCTTTATGGAGACAGCTTGCCGCCCGAAGCGCCGAACGACGCGGAGGGCCTAAGTCTAAGTAAGCATGCTCTTTTTATATAATACAAAGCCAAGTTTATAAAATTAAACATTAATTAATTTAATGAGGTCAAATTAAATGATGGAATCTTCGATTAGGAGAGAAAGAGTTAAAATTATAAAATAAACGATTTCCAGAGCTATAAGTGTATTTCTCTTCATTAGTTTGAGAACACCTTATCGTTTCCCCATATTTCGAAATGTTAATTATGTGGTATTTATTTCATAAGGTGTGTCTTGCAACATGGATCTTTAAAAAAAAAACTAGAATATACTAATGAAGTCTTGTCACATCCTCTTTATGTTAACCAAACAGTTCAAGCATTGCAGACGTGAAATGTGACAGGACAACAACGAAACAAAACACATGGAAATGAAACTTTTAAATAAACTGCATCAAAATGATGTGAATACATTAAGAGTACTGCTCTGAGATGAAGAAATACTTTGACTTCTGGGCGTGACTTGCTTCACATTTGTTTTACAAACCACTTGCACAGTCTACAAGTATTGCTCTGAAATACTTTATCTACTAACAGATTCTAAGATCATCATTATCGTCATCATCAAACTCCATTTGAGGGCTTCAGAGGCTCAAATCCTCTCTTGCAAAAGCCCTGGACACAAACCCTGCTGTTTTGCGTAGTACATAGGCGTCACCAGACCTGTCGAGACGGAGCTAAGCAAGTCTGGGGCAGTCAAGCAGAATATGAGGCACGGTTTCCTCTTCTTTCTCCGAAGCGGTGGCACCGTGAATCAAAAATGTAAAGATATAATTCTATACCTTTAATTAAATAAACAATAATGCAATGGAAGTGTTGATTAAAATTATATGGCATCTAATACTAGAATGTCGTGTAGACATCCCAAAGCCAATGACTCTTAAACTTATCTTATTAACTTATTAAACTTATCATTAATGAATTTGGTTACTTTAAAAAAGCTTTTTAATGTTTACATTCTAATACAATCTTATACAATACATGTAATGATTAAAACAACAAGAAATAATTAATTATTTAAAACTTCTCGCCATCCTCTATGGCACTGTCAGGATGTAGATTCATTAAAGAGAAATGCATTTTATTTTATTGTAGTCCCTATAGACGTGTCCACTGTGACATTTTCTGAGAACTGCGACATGACTGCACCAGTCCGCCTTAAGATAATTAATGACACTCTTGTGAGAAATGTTTAGGCTAACGCTAACCTAAGGTCAGTTGTCATCAACACTCAGCTTGTTATCACAGTAAGGTAGCCCTACATTTTAATATTACTCAACTGCCAACAATAGACATTTATATATATTTTTTTTTTGACATATCAACTCACTCTGTCTGTCTGTCTGTCTGGTGTAAATTTTTGTACACGTCATTTATCAGACACCTAATCTCGAATCAAGAATAAATTGTGCCTACTTATTTCCTTTACCTGACAACTAAAGAATCAATTATAAGAAAAATAGTCAATTAGTTCAATAACTGTTTGTGATGAATAATTGTGGTTGGTGTCTCGGACAATTGAAAGAAATCGTAACTGACTGAAGTGGTGGTATAAGTCGTCGTCTAAGTCTTAGTGAACACAAACCTGAAAAATAGGTCGAGACTATAGCAATAATAGATAACTATACAGTTACTACCATTTTCATGAGATCTTCACTAGCAGAGTGGTTATCGTGTTGGCTTGAGAAGCCTGAAAAGTTTTAGACATGAGTTCAGGTCGTCCCCCTTTATTTCATTTTTATAAATGTTTCTTTTTTTTTTACCTCTATTCTAGACCTATTACAAATGTAACTACATGAAGGATCCAAACTAATTATAATTAAATTTAATATAAGCTTTGTTTTTTGTTTTTTTTGTTGTTGTTGTTGTTGTTTTGTAAAGTATTTTTTTTATTGTTTTAACTTTATGAGATAGAGTCTGGTAAAAATAATTACAATATAACAATTCAATTCTATTTATATATCACTGTTGAAAAAAAAACGCAAGCTATGATTAAAGAAAAAAAACATATACACGATAGTCGACATGTCAAATAAATCTAAACAAGTTTTGAACATAACTGTCTTAATCCATCCCTGTTTTTGTTTAGCACAAATTCATGTTCTCAATCAATTGTCTCAATACGCTATGATCCTATCACTTGTCTGGACTTGTTGGGACAATGGAGGGTTGAGAATGAAGGGAGTATTTGGGTGCATGCATTTTAAACTTTTATAAAAGCTGTACGACTTGAGTCGAAGTTGAGGGCCCAATCCCTTCAAGCAAATATACTAACCACTGTGCCAGCGAAGTGCTAATGAAAACAGAGGTTTGCATAGTTATCTGTTGCTAGTTTCAAACTTTTAAGCGGCGAATTAAGTGTAAAGGGGATTAATTCAATTTATACCGCCACATCTGTCAAGTACAATTTCTAACCCTTGTTCTATATAAAACAAACTAATGTATTCCAAACAGTTCAGTAATTAATTGGTTACTTTTTTAAATTGATTCTTGTTTTGTCAGGTACAAGAAATAATTGTGAGAAATTTTCCTTTCGTTCCGAGATTGGGTATGAGGGAAATAATGTGTTCAATATTTTTTTCAGACAGATAAACGAGTGAGTTGATATAAGCTTTATAAAAGTATTATTTTTAAAAAATATGATTTGTGTAAGATTCTATATACTACACTTTAGGCTTCAGTTTGTATTCTATTGCATTGAAATTGAAAGTTAGCCCGATATATAAACAGTAATGAACTCTGTGTAGACCTTCTAAGGAAATAAAATAGCTATAAATAGAACTTCAAACGAAATATGCGAAATGAACAAACGCCGGTTTGCTGGTATGTTACTTGTGTTAAAATACATATCATGAAACTTTTTGCCCAAACGAAACTAAATACAAATATTTCCTATCGTAAAATAATAAAACATTAAAACACATACACAAAATATCCAACAAAAAAAAAACTCAATGTTGCATCATTTTATCTCTAAACTGCTTACTTCATTCAATACAATAAAAAAGTTAATATCGCAATAAACTAGATATGGCCATACCAAGCCATACTGATAATACTGAGGAAAGGACAGAACAACAATAAGAAGAATCAAACATTTCTTCATCCGTCTCCACACCACCACCCCACATTCCATAAAGCATTTCTAAATAATAAATATCCCTGATACATCCTTTTTCTGAAGCTTTCTTGTCCAAATAACTTTCTAGCTATGTTCGCTATATGTAAGTTAAGGTAAGATTGGCTAGTCTTTCTGAATTAAAGACAGCCCAATAGGTATTTCTTATAGCTTTCTGTTTTTTATAAAGTCCATAGTTATTACATTAGTATATTTATTTTCATGAGAAATTCAATCAATTAGTATTATGAAAAGATGCCGAGTTTTGATTATTATAATAACACGCGAACATCGAAAGATAAAACATACAATATGCTAAATACACATTGTTTTAAGCCAGTGTTTCTCAAAACTTTTCCTCAAAGGAACACTTCGCACATTCTGAGTAGTTAGTGGAACACTTCGCACATTCTGAGTATTTAGTGGAACACTTCGCACATTCTGAGAATTTAACGGAACACTTTGCATAACCTTTTAGAGTTGTTCATTCACGTGGTGGCTTGCTAGTTAATTATTCCAGTAGCTCGTGTAACACCTATTCAGGCCTCGCGGAACATTAGGGTTCAGGGGAGAACAGTTTGGGAAACATTGTTTTAAGCATTGGAAAAATATGTACAATGGATCAAAAATATTTTAATAAACGCTTATTATATTTCTATCAGTGTGCCTCTTAATGTTGAACAAACTTTGGAAATATTTCATTCAAAATTTACAAATATAAAACAGGTAAAAGATGAGATTCAACATTTTGTGTTACATTAAGATAACACTTTCAAGGATTTTTTAAAACTTACAAAAAAAGATCCCCAAAAACATTCCTTAATCAAAAGTGGTCTGATATCGTTCTAGAAAAAGTCAACAACAACCCTGGATGATGTAATATTACTCTAGAAAAAGTAAACAAAAAACAAAAAACTACTCTGGATGGTATTATTCTATTTTTTGTTCTTTCTATCTTTTTTTTTTTTGCTATGATACAATAAAAAAAGTTATATCAATTCTGTTTGGCAGTGCTGAAGAACTGTAAAGAATAGCACGCCTTTTATTCTTGAGGTAGACTAAAAAAGAGTCTACAGCACAGCTGCAGATAGCTGGTTGGAATAAGAATGTGTGTGTGTATATATACATATATACCTATACATGCATATTTATTTATTGATATAATATATAACACCAATCCTAAACAATTGTGTATACTCACCAGGTAGACCCAAGTTTACAGAAAGCACTAAAAACGTAATAAACATCATATTTAAATTCTTAACTTTATCCTCAATAGAACTGTTTCAATAGTATTACTTAGTACTCTTAACAATGGAATACCAAAACGAATAGTTTTTCTCCCTTAGAAACAATAGAAAATAGTGTGTACTATGTTCCGGATTTATATTGCCCTATAACGCTTGTCAACGTAATGGACTTAACAATGGTTTGTCTTTTTAATGATCCGTTTCGGCTTATAAATACTTTAGCCCGCCTCCAGATTAGCCAATGACAAGACAGTTGCAAATGACGCATTTCCGTAATTTTATTTATAGACTGACCTCCAAAACAAAACAAAAAAAAATTAAAAATCCGTAAATGCAGTTGTAAGAAAGTCTACTTAATTGTTATTTTTTATAAGGCTTTCGTTCTTTTTTGTTCTACACATGGTCGATAGGTTTATATGAAAGTGACAAATATGTCTGTCTGGTGGATTTGACAAAAAAGACAAACAATTAGATCTACTTGGCGTAGGTAGATTCATAAGCTCCTACACATCACAGGGATTTCTCTTAAAGCAGTGATTTTATTTTTAAATATAATTTTTATATATGCGGTTTTATTAAAAAATCTTGATGAAGGCCGTAATTAATAATTTTTATTTGATGTCAAAGGTTGTATACAATGAAATGGTTTGCTTAGTTTAGCTAGTTTTTTTATCTTCTTCTTTTTTTTATTCCTTTTCGTCTCTTTTTTCTGTTTTTGGTCAGTTATTTGTTTTGCTTCTTTATTCTTACTTTCTTGCTTTTTTTTTTCTTTCTTGTAATGTATAAATGTATCGCCTTAGATTTGTCAAGTGGAAAATTAGCAAAATTAAACCATAGCTGCAAGATCTATATAGCATTATGTCTGACATAGTACTAACTACTGACATACTCTTCTCATTTGATTCCCGGTTTTGAACCATGCCCATCGCCTTACTTCGCTGTTCTGCTGGAGGTTCGTCTAAGATGTTATTATCTTCAATTGTTAAGGAACATTCGAAATTTTTATTTTTACGCTTATTGCGCTTTACATGTTGTATACTAAATGTTTATATTATAATATAATAGAAATATTTTATTCTTTTTTAAAGAATTGGAAGCATCCAATACATTGGGCCCCACAATTTGTAAGGCCGGCCCTGGTGGAGGAACAGAGGCTGGTTGTGTTACATTGGAAAGTTACCAGCAATGGTGCTTCCATGAGCCACGAGTTTTCACTTGCATATGGCAAGAAGTAAAATAACGCATCATCTTAGTTTGGAAACAAAACTTTATTTTTAGCGGCCCACGTAAGGGGAAAAAGCCGCTATTAGGTTTGTGCAAAATGTCCGTCTGTCCGTCTGTCACACTCAGGGCGCCAAAACTAGAAGAGATACGAAAAATATTTTTTCACCATTAAATGCGGCTTGAAAAGTTTAGGTGCAACGGCTACTTTTAGTTTTCTAAAAGCAAACCGTTTAATTTATAAAAATTATTATGCAAGCGATTTTTTAATAATAAAACACCAATTGTGAAGCAATTAGGTAAATGTAAGGGAGGAAATGTTACTAGAAAAATGCTCTTGGCATGTAGATATCACGCACATTTTTTAAAATGAACTTTTGGCAACGGCTTTCGTGTACTAGCGTAAAGCCCGGAAATGACATGATTCTAAACTAATTTCTTAAATTTTTAAAAAAATCAGATTTTAAAAAAAAAAATTGTTTAGTGGCCCCATTAGAATGAAACAAGCATATTTTTGTGCGTTTTGTCTGTTGGTTGGTCTATCCGTCACGGTTAGAAAAAAACACTAAAGGCTTTTGAAAATATGATTTAACCTTTACTGTTCTTTCAGAAATATTGCGATAGTTTAAGGATGGGAGCATACAGGAATTGAGCCATGGACTTAGAAGGAACATCCGAAACATCTTGCGAATAGGCAGATCTGACAGGGATCCGACTCCGACGGGGGCCGCCTCTGAGTTTGTGTATCACACAAACTCTCTTTGTAATTTTGTTTTATTTTAATAAACATTTGAACAAATATATGAAAAAAAAAACACTTTAAATCTCTAGTCCTTAAAATACACCATGTGTTTTTGTGTGTGTGCGTGTGTGTGTGTTTGAGAGAGAGAGAGAGAGAGAGAGAGAGTATTTTTTCTTTATCGTTGCTTTTTAGTAGGGAAACAAAAACAAAAAAAATTGACAGTTTTAAGTTACGTCAGTGAAAAAAAAAACAAGAAAAGGGAAAGAGGGATTTGTAAAATGTAGATAGTTGGTCTAATGGACCTCATTCACCAAACGTAAACAAACAACATTTTCTCTATATGTTCTATACAAATTACGCAATACGTAAAGGTGTCACGTGATACGTATTTTTCACTATTTTATCAATATTATGACGTGGCTAAATATGTTTACTTACAATTGGTGGATGAGGTCCATTCACTTTTAACTGATAAATATAAAGTGTGGATACAGATTTCGCAACAGATTGATTTATCACAATTAGTTTTTAACACTTGGGGGCAGATTCATTGTGCTAAACCATTCCCCTACGACCTAGGCGGTTTACGACAGCCGTGACCTTTAAGCCAGACGTTTCCATCGTCTGCTATGTTACGTCGGACGTGACGTAATCTTACGTGCATTTTCAACGCGAGAACACATTGTCTTTTGACAACTTTACGTCAGAGCGAAGCATCATGAGTCATTCTTTTCTTTTTTTTTTTTTCACAAAGAATACGAAAGTGTAGAGACACGGTCAGGTAATCAAGGGCATGACATTAATTGCTGTTCGACTGTGGTGGATCTTATATATAATCTTTCATTCTATAGTATATCTGTAACTTGTACATTTTTTTTTCAGAGTAAAATAGGTTATACCTTTTTATTTCAGATATATATTATATATATATATATATATATATATATATATATATATATATCTATTAATTTTATGATATAGTAGTAATTCTATGATATAGTTAGTAAGTCTGTGACATAGTTATTAGTTATAGTATATTTTTTTTATTTTATGATACAGTTATTAATTTTATGGTATAGTCATACAGTGTTATGATAAAGTTCATAAAGTTATACAAAATGATATAGTTTTCAAAATCATGAAATAGTTACTAATTATACTAATTACTAATAATTAATATTATAAATATTATAATATTTCTATTAATTTTATGATATTTTAAGTTTATGGCACTGTTGTCAATATTATGATATTTTTTATTATTAATGTTATGATATAGTTAACTAGTCAACAAAGTGTCAAGAAAGAAAAGAGACTCCTTCATATTCACAAAGAAATGATGCTAAGATCATAACTAATATAAGGCTGTCTGGTACTAGTGGATCCAGAAATTTTGAGTGGGAGGGGGCATTTTTTTTCCAAACCCCTAACCATAACGCCCTGTAGAATCTAACCCTATGTATAAACGCCTATATATGTGCGTGTTTCTCAAACTTCGGTAAAAAACCCAAGTCATGTTGGTGGCCCTTCTCTTGTCATGTAGGAGGTCTGGAGGAACGTTGTAAGCTCCTCCATCGGCCAAGCGGTTTCTTGCCTTCTTCACTTCCAGAAAAGCATTTATCATTTATCATCAAAAGGCAGGTTAAATTTAATAAAATAAAGTAACGTATGGGCCATGACCGATATTGAAGTGTAAGTGACAATAAACAGCGGCGTAGCTAGGGTGGGGAGAGGAGGGGGCAGAATTTGAAAATCCGCCAGTACCCCCACTTGAGTGGGGACCCCAAATGAATGTTTTTTACATTAAAAATAAGGTATTACGAAAAATGCTGGGGCCCCCAAAGAGGTCAATCCCCAAACGATGGAAAATCTCTAGCTACGCTCCTGACAATAAAGATATAAGTAGGGTAAGTTTGTCTTTTTTTACGCTTATTTATTTAATAGTATCTTTATGTTAAGCGAGACCCCTTGTAGGAGGCTTTTCTTTGTCAGAATAAGAAGTCACAGAATGAGTGTTATACTTCTTTAGTTATATTTTATGCAAAATGTCTAATTTTTAAGAAACATTTGAATACGGTTTTCACTTTAATTAAAATAAATATTTCTAGGCCCTAACTACGTTGCAAATAGAACAGATTTGTTCCTTGAAAAGAAAATATACTCCACCGATTTAGATTAAGACTTTGAGGGTCGCAGCCGAAAAAAAATATCTTCGATAAATAATATTTTTAAAAATCATTCATAAGTTAATAATTTTGTTCAATACGCCTTTATGTAACTCCTTTTGTTACAGAACTATAATTCAAAACTCTGAACAAAAAAAATCGGAAAACGGGGCAGAAATTAAGTAGACCTACTCTATTTTTTTATTTATTTATAAGATTCAAGTATAATTTGGAGGGATTTGGTTAGACGCAGGGTCACAGCACCCTACGAAGAACTTCAAGGGACAGATAAGATAGTTCCAAAGTTATTTATACAATAAAAAAATCTCAGATTGTGTAAAGGTTAGGGAAATATTTGGTTTAGATCTCATCTTAATTGTTAATCTTAAACTTAAAAATTTCTTATGAATTCTAAATGTAGACTTTCTTTATAATTATTTTAAATTCATACTCAATTACATAGACTCTGTCGCCATATATGGTTATTCAGTTTTAAAAAGTGTCATGTTTTCGTCTGAGGCGGTAGAGTGAAAACAATTACGATGTGAAACTCCTTTTTACAATTATTACCAATGATTGAAGAATAGGGGTAGGGCGAGATGATACAAAAATTTAATTTATAGCAAATAGAACTTATATTATTGACATTTTTTTTTGCAATTATTTTTTACAAATTCTTAACTATAATATAAAGAAAAAGTATTGGTCTGCGACTGCCCGGCTTATGGCCGGAGGTGGGGGTATTTTAACCCTCTTTCATTTTATATTTACTAATAATTTAATTTAGGATTAGAGTGTGGTTTGTTATAATATACAAGCTAATTCAAATAAATAAAAAATATATTAAATTATAAAGGTATTCAAGTATTCACACACTATGATTTCTGCTTAAAAATTGGACCGCCCATCCCTCTCAAAATTCTTAAATAGGAAGGGGGCAGTACATGCAATCGCACCCCCCCCCCACACACACACACAGCCGAGATACAAAAAGGGGAACGACATAATTTAAATATTGGTTAAAATATATATCAATAATTAGCTTAAATCATATAAATGTGTAATGATTATGTTAAAAAACTTTGATTTCTACAAAAAGTTCGTTGCCACATCGTACAGACCTGTAAAGTTGCAACGAGTTTTTGGTCTCCCCTTCCCACAGGCTGCGACGTTGCAAGCGAGTGTTCAGGTCTTCTAAGACTATTGGTCTCGGTTGACGCAAAATCGGGAAACGCTACTTCAGTCAACCCTGAGGAAAAGTCAGAATCATGTAACTCTTGGGTAGCTTGTAGTACAGCTACATTCTCACAGCTGCAGATCGCAAAACTACATCAGAGTTATCTGTCCTTCCTTTAAGCAGCTTTGAGATGGGGAACTCTTTTGTGAGCCACAATGTTAGCACCGTATCTAATCAGGCATTCATTTATATCAGATAAAAATAGTCATTTAACAGATACCAGTATTTACTTAACGAATGGAGGAAATACACTGACGTAGGTCTACTGGTATTATGAGACAGAATTGTATTAAAATGGACACTTGCTTTAACATACACTCCTGTCCACATAGTGCATGATATAATCTGAGAGGCATCCACTCATACCTATCCTCATTATTCAATAGGCAGTCTGACTGACCAGTGGCGTAGCTAGGAATTTGGCATCATCTGGGGGCCCGGGGGCTTGACATCTTTGGGAGTCCCAAAGCGTAATTGGCCTATTTAATATTTAATGTACAAAACACTCATTTGGAAGTTCCTGTCAAATGGGGACCCGGGGGATTTTCAAATTCTCCTCCTTCCTCCTCTGCCACTCTAGTTACGCCTCTGTGATTGACCCATTGGATGACGGTACCATGTTTCAGGGCATCAACTAGTTTTGTTCTGGTTCTGAGGACACTGTACGATTTCTGAAATTTCTAGGCTTGGGGACTCCTCTTCACAGAATGAGAACCGTACATTTGATTATGCACAAAGTAGGTAGCAGGGCGTCACTAAATGACGTCAGCTTAGCAACTCCTGACGCCTGGTGATTTATCTTGCTAAGCTGACCTCGCCATGTATCACCGTTGACTCTTGTGTTGATGTTGGTTGTAATTACTTCTTTGTTCATTAAGCAACGAGCCAATGGCCTGCTCTACATGTACAGAGCGACGAGATCTGTGTTCTAAAAATATAAACTTAAATAGAGTAATAGTTGTGACATCATAGCTATGATCTCTGACGGAGCTCCAATCCCTTTAATATCACAATAGTGCGTCAGTATTTGTTTAAGGAAACGCAAAATATGCATTGAGCGTCTTCTAGTGCTGTGTGTTAGGGTATTTAGACGTTTGTTGCTTGGTGTTCATGTATTGGAAAGAGACAGCACTCGGCGTAACCTTAGCGCTATAATACAATATTAATTGGTATGCAAATTTTGTATGTGTCTCCGAAACTATAATATAGGTTAATAGGTTAATGAAAGGGTGGCATAAATTTCATGCATGAAGACATCTGAAGTCTATTTTCAATGTCTGTAATGCCCAACATACGGCCCGCGGGCCTTATGAGGTGCATTCCAGCCTTTCTAAGAAAGTCACAGAGGCCGATTTTTCCTTAAGTCCACGACTTTCTATTATGCAGCCCAAGACTAAAACATTGCAACAGCGTTACATAATCAGAAATCAATATGGCGCCACTAAAGCCAGGTAGACCTATAGCTTAGGGCTCTCAATATTAAGCACTGACATAAATCTGGACTTAAAAAAGGGGCCCATATCTAAAATAACCTAGGGCCTTTTCAATTATACATAGGGCAGAGGGCAGTGTCCGAAAAAGATTTGGTAATATGTGTCAAAGTAATATTTAGATATACTTATAAAATGATTGAAAGCAGAAACCTTGTCGTCTCGATACAACGCGATTGTCTTCTCCTCTTTGTATAAACTTGTCGTCTGCTGCAAATGAACACTTTCACCATAACTTATATACGTTGTAAGTACCCATTTCAGACTTTGTGATCTATACAGCAGATGATGTAAAGGCTATATGTTTCTATGGCCAACAAATCGACCAGCTACCTTTAATTGTCCAGCTATTGTCAGGTACTCAGGGTTGGCTGGATTCAAAATATCAGTCTTCACCAATATTCAACTCCTAAATATATTGTAAGGACGACAACGTATTAAAGATTTGTTAGATATTGCATATGACGGCAGACAGAGAAAGCGATGGAGGACAACATAAAAGAATGGACAGACCTACCACTGAAAGAGGTTTTAAACAAGGCGAAAGATAGGGAGGAATGGAGAAAGACGGTCGTCAAGTCTTGCTTGGTGCCCCAACGGTCCAACAAACTAAGGGATAGATAAGGTAAGGCATATGACGATCCCGTAGCTTAGCAGATTAACAGTAAAACTAGTGGCGTAGCAAGCTAGGCTACTGGTGGGCCCGGGTTCATTCAACACTGAGTAAGACCAGTTTAGTGAAGAATCAAACAGCTTGGTCCATAATGCCACAGCTATGCACATAACATTCACAGGAAGCAGTTAAATGAGTTTCGTGACAGGAGAAACAATATGCTTCTGCAGTTATTGAGAAGACAAAGAATTGAATTGAATATTGTTGCAATGACATCAAACACTAAATTAACCAATACATAAAAATCACAAGGAGGTGACGCAAATGTCTATAGTTGTTGTTGTATATAAAATTGTCGATAGTTCAAGGAGGACATTTTAACCGCATTTTTTATCAGGGAGACACCCTTTACTGGTTTTATTGCAGCTGTTATCCGGAAATCTGTTCCGTCCTGTAGTTGTTTTTGAATCAAGTCTTATCCTGAGACCAAAATATTAGTGCACTTGGCTTGCCCTTACAAAACAATCAATATCCAAAAATGTGCATATCTTTACATTCTTTTACTTGTAAACATTTTCAACAAATGTAACAAAAAATCACTATAAGAGCATATTTTAAAAACAATCTGATAAAAAATATCAGCGGTACTACCGGATATAATAAGACCTGATTTTCATAACTTAAGCCATAAAAAAAGGTGGAAATCCGAAGTGAATTTGTCGACCTAGTTTACCGCCCGAAGGTTGGGTCTGTATCAAATAGCTGATGTTAAGCTATTCACTTCGGCTATAGAAGTTCGGGTCTATGTAGCGAAATGATTGTGTTGTGTATTTATAGCGCTTATATCTGACGGCAGGTGCTAGTGACGAGAAGGTTGAGAACCAATGAACCAGATGAACCAATGAGCCAGATGAACCAGATGAGCCAATGAACCAGATGAACCAATGAACTAATGAACCAGATGAACCAATGAGCCAGATGAACCAATGAACCAGATGAACCAATGAGCCAGATGAACCAATGAACCAGATGAACCAATGAACCAGACGAACCAATGAGCCAGATGAACCAATGAACCAGATGCTGTGATCTAGACTAGATAGATTAACTTCTCCTATATAAAAAGCAATGCGAAGTAATGTAGCGTTTTCAGACCTTGTGATCTAGGCTATAAATGAGATGATGTAAAGGTCATCTGTTAATAAGGGTATCATGTGGCCAGTACAACGTCGAATCGACTTAATTTTACCCAATTAATGTCAAGTAGGCCTACCCACTGGGTAGTCTCAGGAGCGTCCGAAAAAAAAAAGAAATTCGAAATTCCAGACTTCACTGAGATTCGAACCCGGGGCCAGTCTGTTGGGAAGTCAAACGCTTTACTACTTGATCACCTACCACGCACTCTCTGCTTTATACTAGATCCGACATATTACGAGCTGTTGGGTGTCCTAGATTCTCGTCTTGTACCCTCATTTATTACAGTAAAGAAGAAAACAACATATACCTGTGATGCTCAAATTACGACACGAGGGCCAGATCCGCCCCGCTACTTGGTGCCATTCCACTCGCCGAAATATCGGACCAAAATGTAGAAAATCACACACAAAAGTTGAAAAATGTATCTGTCCCTAGGCTATAGCTTTCACTCTTTATTCCATTGATTTTGTTCTCTGTGAATTCTAATATAATATTATTATTTTTTTTTGTTCTTGTAAAAAAAAAAAGTTGTTTATATTTTAACTTTTAGTTGACATGAATTTTCTGTTATTTTTTATTTTTTTAAATGTCAGTGAGTGACATCTTGTGTGCGCAACCCAGGATATCACTTTTGCATCATTTTGGATTGTCTTTTTGTATCAACGCTTGTGGTACTGTGCCATTTACTACCTAGTGTGTTAATGAAACGGGAGATCCAAAGAAAACATAATGGCTCTGAATGTAAAACTTTGAAGAAAAGTGGAAAAATGGTTTGATGTAACAACGGACTTGCAACAAGAGTTATCAGAAAAGTTGACTATTAATTTTTTCTTACTCTTTGTTGATGTGGCCCGCGACATGAATGTCAGAAATTAAAATGACCCGCGAGCCGATCTAGGTTGGACATCACTGACATATACAATTTTATTTGTCCATTTGAATAAAGTAGGACATATAGATCATAGTTGCACAGTGAAACTATTCTAATCTCTAACACGCTTGTCAAGTAATCATCCTTGAGGCTCCATTATGCACAGTGGGCAGAGGTTTCAAAGAGCCGGATAGAGCCACTTCAATGACCCAATGTAACCTGCAAATCATAACTTGAGCCTCACTGATCCAGATTGTTCTAATTGCGATTTCATATTGAGTTTTTTTTTAACCTTAATGAATGATTTTCATCCTCAAGTTGCCATCTTTCACGCCTTCTTTATATGGCTTTTTGGGGGAGAGTTTGAATGTCATTAGTGAAAAGGTATAATCAAAGGACGACAGTTATAGGTCTATAATTAATTGTCATATTTTAATATTATAACGATTAGCACTCAGACCTCAAAGATTATATCCAGTGTTGAGAAAGTTGCAGTGGTTTTCAGACAACCTGACTCCCTAAACCTTTCCCGAGACTTTCCCACAATGATATGCCTACTGTGACCATCAAAATTATTTTGCTACGTAATCGCAGATCTGTGGCTGAGAGGCAAAAATCGGTTTGCTAAGGCTCAGCCGCTTAACAAGGGGGCTCGAGTTCAAATCCAGACCAGGAAGCCTTCTCCCAGAAACACTATTCCCCTCACTCATGACTCACTGGTCCTGAAAGAGATTGGACTATAGCGAATTTAAAAATATTTTACCTGAAAGAAAATAAAGTGGAAAGTATTCTGAGAAAAATGAAGAGAGAGAGAGAGAGAGAGAAAGAGAGAGAGAGAGAGAAAGAGAGAGACAAAGAGAGAGAGAGAGAGACAAAGAGAGACAGAGAAAGAGAGAGATACTATTTAAATGTATGTTACATTGTATGTCACATAGCAGGGCCGGCCTTGGATAATTGGATGCCCTAGATGAAGTGAATTGGAGGCCCTAGATAAAGTGAAGTGAATGTCTTAGATGAAGTGAATTGGAGGCCCTAGATGAAGTGAAGTGAAGGCCCTAGATGAAGTGAATTGAATGCCCTAGATGAAGTGAATCGAAGGCCCTGGATGAAGTGAATTGGATGCCCTAGATGAAGTGAATTGAAGGCCCTGGATGAAGTGAATCGGATGGACCCAAGAAGTTTGAAAAAAAAAAAAGAAAAAGAAACAGCGAAAACTAAAATAAGGCAATTGATTAAAACCCCAAACCAGTCTCTATCTTAAGTGACAAACAATTGAAATACATATGTCGCAATCACCGTACTAGAGACAGAGACTAGTCAACAGGGTCATAGTGACCTACTATGTTTGAGATGTGTTCCAAGTAGTTTCACGATCTCAGTTCGAGGCCTCCCTCCCATTTCAATTGGAGACCCTAGGCGGCTGTCTAGTTCGCCTATGTCTAAGGCCGGCCCTGTACATTGTCTTTCAGGTGGCATTTTCAATTTTTGTTTCTGATAATGAAGTATTTTATAAATCGAAAAAAAAAATACACAAAAAGATGATAACAAAAGAGAAAAATAAACAATGGTAGTAGATGAAAGCAAAATATAAATAAAATAATTTAAAAAGAAAAACGTATCTCAGGGGAAGAACACATTTAAAGATATATCTCAATACTGTGTTGTTTATTTCCCCTTTTACGATATTACATACAATTAACTCATTACCACTATTTCTTCAAACTCAATAGTTCTTTGTTTGATAGATTCATGTTTTGTTAGTAGGCCTAACAATGAATAATTGTGCAAAATTTCAACTTGATCAGAGACTGGGACAGCGGTTCTCAACCTTTTAAGCTCGGCGACCCCTTTTTACAATACCACACTCTGCCGCAGACCCCCCCCCTACACACACACATATACATACAGCAATAGAAGAATAGACAATAAGAATCCATATTTTCTATAGTCTTAGGCGACCCCTGGGAAATCGTCAGTCGACCCTCATTGGGGGTCGCGACCCACAGTTTGAGAACCCCTGGACTGGGAGGTGGGAGAAATAACGTGTTCAAAATTTGTATCAGACAGACAGACAGACAGACAGATTTGATATAAGCTTTTAAAATGAAAGCATTTTAATGTGAGAGAAAAAACTGAGATAGGCCTAGTAAGTAAATCGACATTTAGATGTGACTAGTTTGGTAATAAATAAAGTAAATAGACAT
>JADKLZ010000166.1:24842528-24857693 GCA_021533235.1 Biomphalaria straminea
AAATAAAGTAAATAGACATTTAGATGTGACTAGTTTGGTAATAAATAGCGCTTTGCTTCATTAAAAGTTTTAGGATTTTGAGGCAAGAGCCTAAGTAGGCCAACACATGTCAGTGTTAACAGAAATGTGCTTACAACCTGAAATCCTAGGAGGAAAGTCCCCCATAAACAATGTATTACGTCATAGCGAAAGGTGTCTCGCGACTGAATTAAATCAAGTCATATCACTGTCGCGCGGGGGCACGGTCAAGTATCTTCCACAACAAAATGTAGCGTCTATCCCGTTTCACAAACAACTTGACAATGTTCTTCTTAAAATTGATTAATTGTTAATTTTTTTATTGATTCATGTCTTGTCTATGTCAATGAATAATTGTGCGAAGATTTTGCATTATCCAACATTAAATAACGTGTACAGGATTTTTACCAGACAGACAGACGGATGCAAATGACATTATACATAATTATTTTTTTAAATTGTAAACGCACACACTCATATCTGTAGGCCTCGATAGAAAAAGAGTGCCCACCCCTAATCTAATCAATCAAATCTATATTTTTATTATATAATATACCCATATTATCTAAAGGTTCTAATCTATTATCTGAGGTTGTCAATTGTAATCAAACTGAATTTCCATTAGTTTGGATCAATAAAATTATCTTATCTTATCTTAATTGGTTGTTTCGCGTTCAATTGTGATGTTTTTTCGCCTTTGTTCTCCTGTTTTATTGTAAGGATCTTAAAAGTATTATTGTACAATTCACTTCATCCTGCTTGAACTAGGTGCAGCTTGGAAAAGGAGAGGGGGGGGTGTTGATTGTACCCGGTGACACCCATCAGGGTTGACACCAATGTGGGAGAAGAAAATTTTGAGCAAAAGCTCTGACCCCAAACTTTATTTTGATTGGTTTTCATTGTCATCCTTCGAGATTCACATTTCACGTCGCGAGAATCTCGTCTCCACCTTGTCGAGGATTTACTAAGACATTCTAATCACAGTTAACTGGTATATATCTGCTCTTTTCTAGCATTTTGATTTTTAGGATCCGGTTTATTCAATTCTTCTGATCAATAAAACACAGCAGTGTTCTCCAAGCTGTGTTCCGCGCGGCTTGAATAGGTTCCTCGAACTACTAGAATATTTGACTAGTAGGCCACCGCGTGAATAAATCTAAGAAAAAAAATAGTGCCGAAAAATGCACACCTTTATTTTAGATTTATAATAGGCTTGTCTTCGAGTCAGTTTATACATAAATTGTTTTCCCCCCATTTATTAATTAATAATTCCTTTTTTTCTGCATACATCTAAATGGCGATAGTTTCTCTTTATGGACACCCCCCACTCATTGTACTTTATACTATTGTGATTTGATTCCCTGCATTTCTTTTTAAATATGTATATTTCCAACGATTTTCTTCTTTTTTTTTTCCTGAAAAGTGGGACACAGAAATGACACAGTTTGAATTCCACTGTCTTCTTTCAAATCAGTTCTTTGTGAGAGTTCTCTCGGCGAAACATGTCAGTCAAAGACAAAATCAAAAGTTACACCAAAACACTGTTTATGAAAATAAGAATGTTTTATTTCATGACAATCCTACATGTGTTTCCATTGTCAGGGGTCAACATGGCTTCGAAAAACATGACAATGACTAAAAACAGTTGAACAAAGAACAATGCAGTACATATTGTGATGCATCAAAAACACAATCAGTACCCTACGAGTGATGCATAGTGATACAAACGTGAGTCAAAATACAGAACAACTTTCTCCCCTTTTCAAATCTGTAGAGAAAAAGAACTAAAACAACTAAGGCCATGTATGGGGTAGGCGGGGGTAAAGCACTTGGCTTACGAACCGAGTGGTCGAGGTTCGAATCTTGGTGATGACTGGGATTTTTTATTTCATACTTTTTAAAGAATCTACCCAAATCTAATGGGTATCTGACATTGGGGGAAAGTAAATGAGTTCGCTGTGTGGGTGAAATAGATGACCTTTACATCTTTTACATAATAGAATCACAAGGTCTGAAAGGGTAAGTTTACTTACTAAGGCCATATTAAAAGCCTTGGATTTGATTGCTATTGATTTCTATTTGTACTAAGTGTTGTCATTTCTTAGTTCATCACAAGAACATCACACATCACACTATATACAAGATGTCTCTGTGTGTGTGTCTGTGTGGAAGTTTTAGGATGAGTGCTACACTGAAGGATGTAAACAAACACTCATCAAGCTAAAGTGAAACAAAAAATAACATTACATCATAGATAATTCCCTTACAGGCTAAAGTGAAACAAGAACTAACATTATATCATAGATAATTCCCTTACAGGCTAAGCAGGCAAGTTTGTTTTCACCGCAGCTGCGGAGCCAAAAAAAAATTTTTACATTTTTTTTTTTGGATGGACAATTTTATTTTGTAACATTAAGAGAGAAAAAGAGAGAAAAAGAGAGATCTCTTTAAAAATATTAAAATGTAGACTTAAGACATTGTGAAACAGAAACATGTTCTAGAAACTTCTGAAAACAAAAAGTTACATAAGAGTGTAAACAGTCACAGCTGAAAACATGCAAGTTAAGTTTTAGACTTACAGAGGGTTACAAATGTATAATTCTTTTTCTCATATAAATAATTGATACAGAGTCTTTTCTTTGGGGGGCGTAGTGGCTGAGTAGTAATGCACTTGGCCTCTGAACTAAGAGGTCTCATGTTTGAATCCTGGTGAAGACTGGGATTTTTAAATTTAGGGATTTTCAGGGCACCCCTGAGTCCACCCTACCATATGGGTACCTGAAAGAAGTTAGGAAAATGTAAAGAGGGATGGTCATTGTGCTGGCCATATAACACTCTCATGTGAATGGGCTACTCTATTTTATTTATTTAATAAGAAGTCTCACTGAAAAATGTAGTTGTACTAGTACATAGCCAAATCCGGTTAGACGACCGGTTTATGGGACCAGCTTCTTATTTTGGACTGAACCCTTAAGTACCAAAGAAATCATATTAAATGGTCATATCCGGTAATTAGAACAGCTGGTTAAGGGGGCCAAAACTACTGCATTCTGAAGTAGTAGGTACCTTCTGATAAAAACATTCATAGTTTTGTTATTTAAAGTGACTGTGTTTACATGGAAACATATCGGCTGAGTGTAATGTGCCTGAGGCTCTAACTAAGGCTGAGGACAGAGAGGAATGGAGAAGGATGCTCGACGAATCTTGCTAGATGCCCCAACGGTCCAAGAGACTAAGGGATAGGTAAAGAACAACATTGAGTCGTCAAATGGTACATAAGAGTCGTCAAATGGTACATAAGTGATAAGTGCCATATATTTTCCTACTGACTCATAGAATCAGAGCAAGAACAATTAGGATAATAACTCTGCAGCTCTGGTCTGCATTTTGACAAAAAGAGAAATGTGTACAACCTAAAAAACATGTTTGCCTGTAGCTAAGCCAGCTAAGCAATGATATTTATAAATATATTCATTGATTTTTTTTTTTTACAAAGCAACCAATGGTGACAATTTGTACATAACTCACCCAGTTACCCACAGCCTGACATTATGATCATTCAACATTGCAATTTCAAAAAAAATAAATCAAAACATATTGCACTACATAATAATAACCAGAATTTCATTCCTTACTGTTTTCCTAAATGTTAAAGTAAGCTTTAAAGTTTAAAAAATAGACAGAAAAGAAATAATTAATAAAACAATTGAAAAAAAAAACAACAACAAAGCAACTCAGTTAATCAACGCAATTACAAAAACAAAATTATTAGAAATACAAAGTGAAAAAGAAAAGAGCATCCCAATCTCAGTTTTGACTGAATGATTTTGAGTTGGAAATGCTCATTAATTTGTTTTTAACTGATTTAGTTTACACAACATAATCAAACGTTTTGAATACTGTGAGAAAATGCCTTGGGGAAAGACTGAATACATGAGACATACAATGGATCAAAACAGTTTGGGGACCACTGATTAAGACTGGAATGTGTGCATAATTCAGCCTAACCCAAAATAATCTTATTTCTAAGCAAAAAAAAAACAACAAAAAAAAAACACCAGATGAACAAACAAACAAAAAATGAACAAAAAACATAAATAACTTAATAATCAATTTTTTCAAAAGCTATTACAGAGTTAAGAGTTAAATATTCTCTAGAAATAAACATTACTTTTTTTAAATATTTCAAAGAATTTAAATGAATTAACTTTTGTTTTCATCAGCAAGTACATGAAATGTAATATTAACAAGCATGGTTTCATAAATACAAAGTAATGCTAGTTTAGAAGGCGCTCTTGGAGCAAAAAAGTCTGATTTTATCTTAATACAAAATAAAATGAGTGAAACAAAAAAAAAATCTGTATATAAGTTTATAAAACTTACACATCTCAACATTAGAACGCTCATATTCATTCGATATCACTTTCACCTATTTAGAGAAACATGATTTTTTATGTATTTTTTTTTTAAAAGCTTTAAGCTTAGATGCAAATCTAGACAGTAGCTGTCTCAAAAACTATAATCATAAGAGCAGTTACCTTTGAGTTAAACCCTTGAGTAAAACCTATTTACTTTCCGAGAGTAAGACTATGTTTCAGGTTTCTTTTAGTTAACTAAGCCAGTCAAGGTCATCATCATCACTGTCATCCCCAAACAATGGTGGTGGAGGCTGAGGCTTTAGGTCCTGAAACAAACATTCAACATTTAATGCGGTCAGTTACAGGAACAAACAAACAAACAAAAATTCCCCGAACTTTTTTTTCTCCCTCCATAAAAACAGCCATAATGTAGTTCTTACCTAAATTTTCATATAAGGAGTACACTATGACTTTAGTGAGTGTTGATTTCAATTTACAAAGAAAAAGTTTGATATAATTTCAGTTCATAAATTAGCTGACAAACAAGAGAAACTTCTGTGTACTGTGAAGCAGTGACTGGCTGGAATACTTTTAAAAACACTGCAATTTGTGAGGCTAGTAACTGTTAAATAAATGTGTAAGGTAAGGTAATAAACAAATTTATTTAAAAAAAAATTGATATCCCCTTTATAAAGTTAATGACTTGTAAGTGATTAATTAGCTTTTAATGAATGACAGACCCAAAAAAAAAAAATTTTCACCCACCCATTCCCATTCAGTCAGTCAGCCAAGACAATTATTTAATATACCATATAGACTGATAGAATAAACAAAAATTCCCTAACAAAACAAATGTCTCTAAAAATAAAGGAATAGAGTGGCATATTATTGGAAATGATATGCCTTGCATGATATCCTGACAAGATCAACGTCTAATATTTGATCTCAGGACAGGACACAACAGAATGCGACAACACATGTACAGGAAGCTCAGATTTGGAACCAGTGTGATCTGCCCATGTGGAGTGTCACCAGAGAATGCTGACCATGTCCTCCGAAACTGTTCTCTTCATCATGAGGCCTGTACAAGACACTGACCCAAAACACTCCAATAGAAAGAAAACTATATGAAGAGCTCCCTGATTTGGAAACCACTGCACAGTTCAACTCATATATTGGTCTAGTCATCTGAACGCTCGAACATAAAAATGAGAACAAGGAAGAAGAAAGAAGTATGTTAATACAATTTCTTGCCAGTGCTTCTTCTTTCCTAGTGTCCTTTGAACATGGAAGAGGTTCCATGAATCAGCAAGGAAAACCAGTGACTTAGCAGAGTTGGTCTTGAATTAACATGCATAACTAGACTAACACATGGATAAGTATGGGACATAATTATCTCCTTTTTTAATTATATTATGTTATGTTATATAGACAAAGATAAAGAGGCGTTAAGAGGCTCAATATTATATTCCTTCACTGAATCTGATTCCAGTGACTGTATGCGACCCCTATCTAAAGACTCATAGGGTTAACAATTTATTCTGTTCTGATCAGTGCTGGGAAAATAAAAAAAATATAAAACAGCATGCTGCAGGGAACATTGGATAGTGAAGTGGTATTTTATACATTCTGTAAGCATTTCATTTCGTGATATTGGCATAAAGTCAGGGAAAAAAAACTATACATTTAATAAGTGTCCATCAAGTGATTTTAATAACCCATAAATTATTGAGAACAATCCGAAATTATGTTTTCAGATAAAAATGTCATGCAATTTTATACTAGAGAAGGACTTAGGTCAAGTTTCAAAACTTGCAATACCTGATTATGGTTCCTTATTATATATCTGTATTAAAAATAAATTTTTAAAGTTATTTCTAAAAAAAACTTCTTATTATAACTTATTACAACAGATTTCAGTTGGTATCCCCCTAATAAAATTTCAATCAAAATCTAAAAATCCCATCCCATGCCCTTCCCCTACTTTTCTCACAGATAGAAATCAACTTTCCTAATTTTGTGTACACAATAAAATCCACTTGCCTCTTCATTAGCCTGTTCCTTTTTGCCTGATGTTGTTTTATTCTTTGCTGGATCATTGACAGGCACATTGTTAGTAGAAGAGGCTGACCTTGCCTTGGGCGTGAATTCAGTGCCAAGAGTGTCAGACACAGTGTCATCATTTCCAAACAATGGACTGGAAAATAAATTACAATTAAAAAAGATTTTCATATTTAAAATGTAAACCATTTCATAATGATTTATTCTAAAGAGTTGGGAAGGAAAGCTTCAACTAATATTTCAAACATTTTTGGTGACTGGCTGGCCGAGGAGGTATGCACTTTGGACTGTCATCAATTCAGTCTCGAGTTTGAATCCTAACCTCTGCCATTCCCTGCCATCCCGTAGGAGGTTTGGGTTAATTATTTTCATTTCTTCGGGAACATCACAAACTTATAAAACAAACAAAAGATTGACAAAATTTTGTGCAAAGAAAAAATAATACAACGAAATTAACGCTAACAGGATATAAAATAATTTATTTGTGTCAAGGTCACACAGTTATATTGGAAGATTCTGAGAAGGGGTGGGGGAATGGCGGAGATTCCATAAATGAATATTATTTAAAGTACATTACAATCTACATAATCTGATGAGCTAAAATAAAAAAAAAAAAAATATATGGTACAGGACAAAATCTCAAAACCATTCTTCAACCACATCCCATTGAACATAAAACATAACTTAAAATATTTTTAAAATGTATGACTCACCTGTCCTCATCATCATCATCATCAAACAATGGAGGTGGCTGGTCAATGACATCTGTCCTGGCTTTGGGTGCGACCACTGTACTAGCCGCAAGATCAAACTTCTTGAGTTCCTCTGAGATCTCCTCCTTCTTGCTTTCAATCTTCACCTGCTGCGTGGAAGATTCTGATTCACTCTTATCTGAGCTCAGGTCACCGCTATCCAGACCATTGGAAGTTTTGGCCTCCACCAAAGGGGTGGCCACGACAGGTGTTTCACTGCTGGGTATATCGTCCAGAGCATTTTCAAACTGTTCGTCAGTGTCTTCATCAGGTTGAGGAGATGTAGTCCCATCATCATTGTCCCTCTCAAAGGTTGCTTTTTCATCTTCTGCAAATATAGGTTTTGTGTTAGCCTCACCAGACTTGTTTTCCTCTTCATTTTCATTGACAACACCTGTTTGAAATTCTTCTGTTGTCTCTGAGTATAAAGGGCTTTCTTCCACTTTTGCAGGGACTTCTGTGTTGGTAGCTAGGGTCTTAGTTGTTGTCTCCACTTCCTCCTCCTTTGCCTGATTCTCAGAAGTCTGCCCTGACACTGATAAGTTCAAGGGCTTAGTTGGCTCTGTGGATACTTGGGGTAGACTTACTGAAGAGATTGGTTCTTCTTCTGTGGAAACATTAATATTCAATGATAAAGAAATGGATTAAACTTAAATACTACATTGCTTCTAGTTCCTGATGTGCAGTTTAGGCTTAGTGTATCAAAAGCCTTTTTTACAAAGCTCATATTGTGTGAAAGTCTAAGAGCTGAGCCGCAGGCTCTTCGAGCTCTAAGTTTGAAAAACAAACCTGTCTGAATCTGTCCGAGAACAAATATCAAACAGTAAAAAAAAAACCTGTATGACCACAGGCCTTTCTGAAAGTGACCCGAGTCAATGCCTATAGGGCATCGCTGTTTCAAATACCACTGGCACTGCAGATGCATGGACTAGAAATCATGGCCGAAGGCCAAGTAATACCTGGGGCTGCTGCCATTTTTCTTCGTTATACCACGCTAACCGTGTAGGATATGCCATTATTGTAATGCTCCCTTGTAACGCTCATCCAGCGGGCACCCCCCACGGGAGTTATGTTTGTTACTTTTTAGCCTAGCCACTTCCTCTGGTAGTCGTTTCCATGCGGGCGCCATATTGATATCAACTCACTCTGTCGGTTTTTCTGGTAAAAAAATGTTTTTTCTCCTATTTCCCATTCTCAGGTCAAGTTAAAACTTTGTCACAATTATTTATTGAACTTATCAAGGCAAAAAAAGGTAGACATAATAAAATAAGGAATGGGTGAGCATTATGTTGGGTCAACTTTGGTCAACAGACTTCAGGGGCTCAAATGGTCCAGAAAACAGTGAATAAAAGCATGTTTCAACCCACTAAATTAAACAACGGATGCTTCATTTCCAAAAGTGTTATACAAAAAAAACAACAACACATAAGCATGGCCCTGAAATAGTGAAGCCATTGTGTCTAGAGGCTTTCCAGAAGCATAGAATATAGAACAGCAAAGCAAAA
Source organism: Biomphalaria straminea (assembly GCA_021533235.1). Lineage (NCBI taxonomy): Eukaryota > Metazoa > Mollusca > Gastropoda > Planorbidae > Biomphalaria > Biomphalaria straminea. Next base: position 24,851,223 of record JADKLZ010000166.1, read on the forward strand.
GGAGATTCAATCCAAATCACTTGGTTTCTTGATGCACTTCTGCTAACCATTCCATAAAAAAGTATGACTTTATCTTACCCAAAAGCAAGTAATAAATATTACACAAGATTTTTACTAAATTTTTACTACCTTTACTATTTTAACTGTGAATAGACCTTGCTTTTAATGATTTAACTGTATGGGATTTAGCTCTTGTTATATAAAAGGGGAGTAATCCTTGAAGGATTATGGGCACGACATGGCCTAAATTGTGCAGATGTGCCAAAACTCAAACCCAATAAAGTGACTTCTCATTCTTGATCAAGTTATACCAATGTGTATGACATAAGTCCTACCCCTAAGTAAAGAATGAAATGAGAAGCTCAATGTAAAATAATCATCATAAGCAGGATACAGAGATTTCACAAAAAAAAGGAAAGAGTTACTTTCAACACAACTGGAGGGAAGTTAGCCATAAAAGAAAAAAAAAGGTTTGAGGACTTTGCTTGCAACATGTAAATGAAAGGAGGTTCTTGAAATCAATTTTGTGAAGGATTTTGTTGTAGACATTATTTTCCTTGAAGGTTTAACTCTTTGACCTCGCAACGACGCTCCCATCGTTGATTTTATCCAGATATAAAGCTGTAAATTCCGTCCAAACGTGGAAAATAATTACGGTGTCAAAGAGTTAACATAAATCAAAAGACATAGATGAACTTTAAAACAAAATAAACTGACTATGTTTTATGTTTGGCCCATGTGATACTATATTAAGCTACCTCACTCTATAAAGAACAAAAAAAAAATATTACCGTCTTCATCATCCACTTCATCTACCCCTTCCTCTTTCTTTTCTTTTTTGTCCTCCTGCTCATCCTCCTCCTCTTCTTCACTTTCCTCTTCATTCTCACCCTCACTCTCCTCTTGTTTAGGAGCACTCTGACTGACTAGCTTTAGGGTAGTTTGCTGCAAAAAAAAAAATTATACATTTTATAAATTAAAAAATAATTATTAATTAATTAAATAATTAATTTAAAACAAACCTTATATAAATTGAAACAAATGTAAATCAATTGTTTTTTTTTTTAAAAGCAAGCTTTTTTAAAAATCCTAAGATTGCAAGATTTTATTTAAAAAAATTACATATTTAATTAATGAATATATTAAATTCAATATCTGAGCCACACATGAAGGCCGGGAGTTGGACTGGTTGTCAGAGGCTATTTGAGAAGCATGCCATTAGGAACTGCGGAACTGTTCTTACTAACAGGAGAAGGGGCACAGGTGAGTAACTGGCACCTTAACCAGTAAGCTTCGGGCAGGAGGGGCTCATTAGCCATGGCTGGCTATCCACCTAGGAGAAGGAAAACTCTGAATTGAAACCTCTGCTGCCTTGCAGCTATACCCAATCGAGGGAAAGGCTTCGGGAGTCGACCCTGAGGAAAAATCAGGAGCTGGCAACCCTAAGGCAGTTTGCAGCACCCAGTGCTACACTCTGGCAGAACCTGCGACGCTGCTGACCCCAAACTGTATCTGCATTGCCGTTCCTTTGGATACATCAGCTGCGTGGAGAGGGGGGAACTGATGTGTGGGCGACATCGTTCCGACCACAGCTTATGCCCAGGCATTCATCTCATTTCAATGAGATGATCCATAGTCGCATCGCGACTAACGGAGGCCATAGTATTAAATTCAAAATAATTTATACATCTAAAATGCAGTTACATATGTTTCACTTAAAAAGATTTCTTTAAAATAATATTTAATTTATCCAGCACTGTAAACATTACTATTTATATTTAGGAAGCTTCAAATACTCTCCCAATGCTTAAAGAAAATAAATCTCAGCACATTTGATAGCTACAAAATCAAGAGGTCCTGATTGGGGCAATCATGAAAATGGATAACATGCAAATATTCGTACGCAATTTTTTAAAATATTCCGTTACCTTGATAACATTTAATATTGTGGAAAGTACTTCATCTCCAGAATAATTTTCTTCCGAATCAAACTCGGCTCTCAAAGTTTGGAAAACTGTGTTCATGATTTTCTTCACCTGTAAAAATAAATGTCGTGAAGAGAGAAAAAAAATAGAGATAGATAAAGCTTGTCTAGAGTCTAAAGATTTTAAGGAGCAGTGCACTTATTCATGTAGCTATGCAGCCCTAGCTGTGTCCTAAATATTTTTGCAGCACCTTAAGAAGACAAGATCATTGTCTATTGGTGACCAGTTATTTTTTAACTTGTGACTTTGCTATATCTAAAACCAAATTTTTGTTTCTATTTCATGGAAATTCAGTTTGATAACAATTTTTCATCTCAGCATTTCTTCTATAACAATAATTACACACATGCAAATGGAAACAACATATCAAAAATGGAGTTTTTTTATTTTGTATTCTGATTTGATTAGGTCTTTCTTCTTAATCTTCTTAACTCTTTCTCTTCTAAGTGACGATACCATTGTTGATTTGACCTGATTAAATTAATTTAATGTTTGATTTTATAAACTTTACTTTGTGTTTTATAAAATGAGCAAGCAATTTCCCTTTAACCCCTGTACCAAAGAAAACATTTTCTGATAGCAAACAAAAAGGTTATTGAAGCAAAAATGAAGAATTAATTTTGGAAAGTGGAAAATAATATAGAAAGAAAGCGTTAAATCCAGTTTATTAAAAAAAAATAATTCTGAAATGCCTATTTGAATGTGCTAATTGAAATGAAGTAATATAATATAAAATATATTGTACCTCCTGGGTTACATCTGCAGATGGTGCAGAGGACTCCAAGCTTCTCTGCTGGGCTGACTCACTGGCTGTTTGAAGTTGTTTGCGCATCTGCTGCAACTGTTGCTGTAGCTGCTGTATCTGCTGCAGCAGGTCCTGACGCTGCTCCTTGGCCTTCTCCACAATCTCATTCCTCTTCTCCTCTTCTTGCTCCATCTCTCCTTCCATCTCCTCCAGCCTCTTCTCATACTTGTCTTTCATGGCAGCAGCCTGGTTCCTCAAGGAGTCATACTGCAATCATAATTGACATAGTGAGACATGGGAACAAGAGATGACATTTTAAAGTATAAATTTAAGAAAAACAAAGAAATACAAAGAAACAAGGGCAGATAGAAATTAGGTGAAGCAGTTACCTTCTCTTTCCATACTTTCATGTCTGCCAGCTCATCCTGCAGTATCTGAACTTGTTTCTCTGTTGATGTGCCAGAAGATCTAATAGATGCAATCTGTAGAAAACACACAAATATACCATAATATTTAAGTGCTGAGATATGGTATTTAAATAAGTTAAATAAGAACCCACATAAGTTATTCAAGCAACAAGAGTGATCATTTATGTACAAATATTTATTATCCATAAGTTAAGCAAATTTGAATTTATTATGGAACACTACGAATAGCCAAGAATCCCTTAAAACTTGTTGCTATCTATATTGTTATCCATGTCTCTTTAGAGACTCGTAGATTTAAAAAAAAAAGTGTACAAGATACTTAAGAACAGAGGCCACATGTATTTGGGTTAATGCTTGATGCTGGTGTAGAATCACATTTAATTATGCTATCCTAGTTGAGGCTATTATACTCATTTGAAATAGTGTTCATTCAAAAATGTTATTTCAGAATCATAATTCTGAGTAAGTCTCAATAAAGACACAAATCCACTGACTTTCAGATAGTGAATCATCTCTAAGACCCTAGCCCTCATCACAAAATGATATTAATTAAATTAAATTAATAAATCAAATATTGGATCTAGTCATATGTCTTTTTTTTTCTTCAGAATAAGTGATAACATATTTTACAAGATCTAAACATCCAGAGACAGAATGTAACTAAAAATACAAATAAACAACAAGAAAGAAAGTGTGCTCAGTATGTTTGACATAATTGTAGTTCTTGAGCTATCAAGTTATTTGTTGAAGATTTTATATTAAAAAGGTAGTAGCTCTTTTTAATCTCTAAAATATAAAGTTGAAAATAGAACAGGGTGTGATCCTATGTGCAATTCTTCAATCAGAGAAGTCAACTAAGGCCAATCAGAGAAGTCAACTAAGGCCAATCAGAGAAGTCAACTAAGACCAATCAGAGAAGTCAACTAAGGCCAATCAGAGAAGTCAACTAAGGCCAAATTTCATTTCTAGTTAGCAAGAAAACTCTTTCTTATATCTCAAGGTACTTTGACTTCTCAAAACTGTTATTGTATTGAAATATTGATATAAAGGATGAAATCTCAATAAACATCTTTTGGAAATAAACTCATGAGATCAGAAACATATATAGGGGCTGAAAATTGACATTTAAAAGTTACTGTAAAACAATTTTGACAGTGACAAAAACCCACAAAAACAGCCCTACAATCCTAACCTTTTTCTCCTGCTCATCAATCTTACGTAGGAGTTCATCCTTCTCACTCTTTAAGTCTTCAATCTGGCGATTGTGCTTCTCTGTCACCACAGCCATGTTCCTGTCATACTTAGCTTGCAGCTCACGAGTTAAGTCTTCTTCAATCTTGGAGACCTGAAAATGGATTTATTTTGAAAAATAAACTTAATAGCGACTGGTGGTTTTACGATAGCTGAGTACAATACCACTGTCATTATCAATCCTTGGGCTTGAAGATACAGCTTTAAAAATACTTTTTAAATGAAACAAAATAATTTTTTTTTTATATATTTGAAATATTTGTAATCAGTTTTAACTTAGACAGGATTTGGATTTTTGGCACAGTCGACAAAGAAATACTAAAAAAACATATGTCCATCAATGTTTATATAATTTTTTTATATTATTCTTTTCTCAGCTGTTTTTCTATTAATATACTGGAACATTCTTTGCTTTAAAAGACAACCAGTATCAAGTTTCAATTTTATGCAAAAGTATTAAGAAAGTTATTTGAAAAAGATGGAGAAATATCTGAATAAATATATATATGCAATTAAATTGCTGACTACAGATCATACTAATCAAACCATTTCAATCAACATTGGACCTTTATATTAAATATGCACTAAGCACATTAATCTTAAAGGAATGACTTCTTTATAAAGCTGTAGACAATTAAACAACTGACAATAATTTTCTTTCAAACAAAGGTTAGTGCTTGGTTCCATACCTTGAAGTCTGTTTCAGCATCCACTGATGTTTTCTGTTTGCGTAGTTTTTCTCTCAGGCTTTCAATGGTGTGCTAAAACGAAAATATTAAAATTGTTTATAGCTAATTAAATGTTCAATAAAATTATTTTTATGACTTAAACTTTCTATCAATTAAGCTAACAGAACAATGCGAAAATTGATGGATTCCACTCTGGTATGGTAAGCACTCTGGGATATCATCTCAATAGGCACAAGTTTGATATTTTGGATTTTGGCACATGGGCACAATTTTGGCCATGTCGTGCCCTTAATTAATTCAGAAGGAACATCCAGAACATGTGAAACAAACTAAAAACATGATTTGTTTGATACAAACTTTTCTTCCCTTTCATAGCCAAACTAGGAACACGCGTAGGACATAATTATCATCTTTTTTTAAGTAATGAGTGTGTTTTAAAAGATAAACTTTGGAAGAAAGAATTTTATTGACCCATTACCTCGTAGTTCTGTTTAGCCTCATCCATGTCCTCTTCTAGTTTCCTTCTGTCCTCCAGAGCTTTTCTTTTTCTTTCAGTCAAGTTCTGTCATTCAAATAAAAACAAACACAAGTTGTATATGTGTGTTGGATGTAAGAGAAGCCAGAATAACAAGATAACTGAATATTCAAGATACATCAACACTTAGGGGGGAGTAGCCTATTTTTTAAAGATGACAAAAGGTTTTAGCTATTATCTTTGTAGATTAATTTAATCACTTTCAAAGTAATTCATTTTTGAACAAATAAGTGCTACATAAATATTGAATATTGTGGTGATTTTTGATTATGGAAACAACAAACATTGAATTAATCTAAAACAGTCTGAACATGTCAAATTCAAATTTTCAAAAACTAAACAATAGATAAGGAATAACCACTAAAATAATAAAATAGGATAATAATAATGAAAGTGAATTTATAATTTGTCACTAAAAAAACAATGATATACATTTAATTTTTCTATTTTACAAAGAAAATTTAAATTTTTTACTTATGACAGAACAAAATAAAGAACTGGCTAAAATTTGTTAATGGAAACCTTTTCTAGTGTGACATGTGATGCTCGGAGGTCATTTAGTTCTTCGGTGATGCTTGTCAACTTAGCATCCGATGCCTTGCGAGCTTGTTTCTCTTCTCTTATGCTAGCAGTCAAAACGGCAACTTTCTGTTCATCTTCTGCTCAGAAAAATAATAAAAATATCAATGAAATAACTATCTATTTATAAATTGGATATATTTACTACCTTAATTAAAATGTGTGTGATTGGATCATAGTTCATCGGAGCATAAAGATAAAAGCCTGAAAATTTTGTCCTTTATAACTAGAAACAGTATAGAGCCAACATTTGTCCTTT